>JBBPDH010181401.1:0-18481 GCA_037974565.1 Clupeocharax schoutedeni | reverse complement strand
GAGAAGATATTTAATTGTATAATATTTCAGCCATCTTAATTTTAGGCTATAAATGAGTGGGGCCAAGTAAAATATTTCAAATATTTCAAATTATGTATTACATTGTGCATTGTTTGAATGCTAATTAAAAATGTTCATAGTTTTGTAACAGATTGTTATATGTTCCCACTTTCGGTTTTCGGCCAAGTGTTCCCCCATTTTCGGTTTTCGGTCAAAAACAAAAAACCCCAAAAAAACCCCTTTCGGTGCATCACTAGTTAACATGAAGAAGAAAAGAAACAGCACCCGCAGTGAGGTCTATTCTATCCCCAGTGGTGCTGCAGCCATCCGTGGCTCGGGGTGCATGAGGGCACAACTGGCCTCTCTGTCTCAGAATGAGTGCGGTGGCCGTTCCTCTCCCTGGCACAGGTATCTGCATGCTAAACTGGCAGTCACTGTTCTCCTCTGAGTGCGTTACACTGTCCGAAAAGTTGTATGAATGGGAGCTGAATACTTGGGGAGTCTGGCTTCACGTGACTCCATTCTCTAACTACAGGGAACAGTCTCCCTGGAGCAACTTAAGCGTCTTGCTCAGGGACCCAGTGGTGGTATACAGAAGGTAGGATTCGAACCCATGACCTCTTGTTCCATAGGCGAGTATCCTACCCACTAGGCCGCCACCACCAGCAGGAGCTAGACTTTATCCTCCCAGGGTTGGTGGTGTCACAACGATTGGTGGGAGTTGCATCTAGTGGGTGGAGTTACTTTGGGAAGATATTGGGAGAAATGTAAAGCCAGTTGGAATTGGACACATCATCAGTTTTAGATATCATTTTTTGATACAGCCTTTACATCCTTATTGTTGACTGTCAGAATTCTTGTAAAGAGATGTTCACTCACATCAGCCAATATGTCCCTGACAGCATCCTCCCTGCGAGAGGCACTCCACAGCAGAGTGCAGGAGGCGGCACCCAGACCAGTACAGAACTCTGCCTGCTGCTGTAGCTGCTCCCTGCTCTCCCACAGCTGCTCCCGCAGAACTATCTTCTCCTGCAAACAGAGCGAGAGAGACACACACACACGCACGCACACACACACACACACACACAGACACACACACACAAATCCGCATATAGCAATATTTCCATCCGCGTACAATTAGTTTCGCCCTTTTTTTTAACTCAGTGCATCATGAAATCTCACATTTTGCCAAGATTCAATTCAGTTAGCTGACTTCGCTTTAGAACTATTATTAAAAATACTACAGACACAAAAAAGTCACTGGAGGAAATACAGAGAAATACAGTGCTGCAATATGCAATGCAAACACACATGATTTTAAATATAAGAAAAAAATTACTGTTACATGCAAAACAAGTCATGCTTGTCATTGGACGAAGGTATGATTAACATGAGACATAGAGACTTACTAGTTACATAATATTTTCTTTTTTAATGAAATGGAAATCCATTATGAAAAAATGGCGACAAACAGAAGGAAAGCGGATATTGTTGCCATTCGTTCTGATGTTGTGATTATACAGTCAAGCAAGGCTACACTCTTTACTGTGTTTTGTTGTTTGCATTAGGGGCGGCAGAAGATGCAGGTTGGTTGTGGTCGGGTGGGCTGCAGGTTGCAAAAGGTTGGAAATTCCTGGCCTATAAAATGGGAACTACACCTAAGCAGTGACTTGTGTGGTGAGATCAAATACGTGTGTGTGGGATAAAAAGGTATAAATAAATGACAAGAAAGACGAGGTGTCCATAGTGAAATATAAAAAATCGAATAAAACACATAGGCTGCGTCCGAAATCGCATACTACGTACTACATTTGAATTAGTACGTACTGCTCTACCGTTAAAATAGTGCGTTCTATAAAGTATGAATGGAATTCGGACGTACTGCACACGCGGTGTTGATGTCGTCACAGCAGCGCGTTATTGTTTACCTTTACAGAGGGCATTTACTCACAAGTGTAATTTAACCACAACGAACGTGTAATTTAACGTTTTCTTTAAGGTACTTACACTTGAAAAAAGACGTGTCTCCGTCTTCCACCATTTTTCGAATCTGCCATCGCGTCTCCTGCTGCCTTATGGGATAGTGCAGTGTCCATCGAATGCACACAACAGAATTCAGCCGGAAGCAGTAGGTCGTCCGGGAACTTCTCGTCTACTGTTTTTCCAATACTAGGAATTCGGACATACTACTCGCCTCGCGTACTGTTTTTCGCATACTATATAGTATGCAAGTATGCGATTCCGGATGCAAGGATACTGTTTTTTTTTTCTTCACAAACGTAAACAGCACAAAAAATTGGCCACCTCTAGAAATAATTAAAAATAATTCAAATGGATTGATTTGTTTTTTACATACACACACCTGGATCTATAATCAATGATTAATCCTGTAATAAAGTGACTCATTTCAGCTCATCCCACTCTTATCTACAGTCCAACATAAACGACCTGGGATCCTGATTTTTGCTTGTTTTGCTCCACAGAGCCAAACTGCGGTTATCTCTACTGGAGGTCTGTTATTGTTTGTCAGCCTGCTCTGCCCTGCTCTTGGAGATCTACCACCCTACATAATTTAGTACCAACCCCAATCAAACACACCTGACCCAGTTAATCAAGACCTTCAGGAGCATCTCATCATTAGAGTCGAGCCTGTTGGAACTCAGCTCTGCGGGGTGGCAGCTCTAGGAATTAGGCTGTGCTGACCAATCAGGATGATTCAGTTGATGATTAAAGGGCCAGTGTAATACATTTATCTTGTGTTTTTATCACAAAAGTTTACTCATCTATGGTTTTATCCACCAAAACGATCATAATTAAGCTTTAAGTGGAGCCAAACGGCTGCAGGCTGAAGAGGGAAAAGTATGCGGACACCTGACCCTCGCTAGAATTACTGGATGACTCAGTCCATGATTAAAGGGCCCGTGTAATACATTCATCTCAGATTTTCATCAAAAAGGTTATTTGCGATGAGTCTATGGTTTTATATAACAAAACGATCATAATTCAACTTAAACGTGAATAAGTGGAGCCAAACTGCAGCAGGCTGAAGAGGAAATATACACTATATGGACAAAAGTATGTGGACACGTGACCCTCGCCCCTATATAAATCAATTAAAATGGGAAAGCTCTTAAGATTAAAGACAAAATTCCCCCCAGGTACAAAAATAAAAGTATAGCTTAGAGAGTGATACTCGCTAGAATGAGGGATGGGTGCAATTATCTGACTCATCTTGTGATGTTATGTTAATGTTAAAGTGTGGGAAAGTGATGACTTAACACTGTTAGCTTTGAGGTAAAAAAAAAAAACCCCAACCCATTATCTTCTTCTAGGTCATCTGTGCGCTTCGGAACGGCAGTAACCAACCGTAGATAAGTGACGAAAAACGACTCACTTTTACAACCTACTTTCATAATTCACACACATTTGTTTAACCCAGCTGGAGGTTGGCCTCATTATCAAGGGTCCACAACATTCATTGACTTGTTAGAATGCTGTCCTGCAGATTCCCCTATAGAAGAACTGAACCAGTTATTATAGTTATTTTTATCTGCTTCATTATTATACAGCTTCAGATAATGATGTTCTTTTAACAGTTTTAAGTTAAAATTAATTAAAATTAATTAAAATGTTCATTTCTCTTTAAAATTCACCCATTAGTCATCATTGCTCACCAATGTTGTAACCCAGGGGGTCCTTGGGTTACAACAGTATCGGCATACGAAGTTTCAAGCACTTTTAAAAGCCCTGTACTTATGGACTACATAGGAAAACTTACAGACCAGGGTGCGGCGGAAGAATAGACAGAATACGCAGAATAATGCGGCGTATGACTGAGGGAGTTGGTGTCCTCCCCCAGTACACTCGCCTATGCCATTTTGGACTGTTATAAGTACAAGTACAGTATATTTATGTCCTTTTTCTGTGACTTAGTTGTGTTTCCATGTTCTAGATTATATTTTTACAGCTGTGTTAGGATCGCTAAGTGACTCTAATCTGCATCTGGGCATAAATTACTGTTGTAGGTTCATGCTCAGCAATTTCGGTGCACTTTTCCACTCTTTCTCACCCCTCACCTCCCGCTCTCTCTGGCACTCTGCCTGCAGGGCCTCCATGCGTGAGCGGAGATGCAGGCACTCCTGCTTCAGCTGCAGCTGTTCTTGCTGACTCTGCCCCCTCACTGCACAAAAAATAAGACCTACATTGAGTCCCCAGAAGCACCACAGCACAGAAACGATCAAATAACACGGTATACATTCATAGCACATACAAGGAGTGTCACAAAGACAAAGAGAGAATGCAATGTTCTCTAAAACAGACGACCGTCTACATTTAAATTGCATTACAAACATCTTATGAAGACCTAAATGTGAAAGTTTGACCAAATTTCTCTTTACCCCAAATGTAGCTGATTGGCCACAACACGTTTGTTATCTGTGTTGGTGAGTTTGTATGATTTTCTGTGAAATAAACTATTTTTTTTGTCCAGATCCACTAGCTAGTACTCCTACAGTAATATGCTTCTACTAGTTCGTAGTGAGTACTCTTCATCCTTCGTCGCAAACAGACAGACATTTATCACCCATCGTTCTTACAACACAGACAAATAAAACAATAACTATGAAAATGAAAAAGTGGTAAAAAAGCATGTGCTTCCTACGAGACACATGAAGCAACACCACATCTTTTCAAAATGCCATCATCTCAATGTCATTGGGCAGCAACGGCTCAACACGGAGACCAACCATAACCACCCGTTCTGTTTTTTCAACTTACAGACACCTACACTGGAAAGTATGATGCTGAGTGATGAGGTACAGGGATAGGCGTCCTCCACACCCAGAGAGAGTGAGACAATATGTGATATCTTAGAATCCTGGCCATGGATGTCTGTGGAATCGCTGGGAATGAAAACACTGTGTAAACACGGTTCACTCGTCTCAGCGTGTGTTGAGTGGTTAATTAGACATACGGCTATCTAACAAAGTAGGAACATTTGTCACAATTTTGTCCATTTCTATGGGTAATAGCATTGGCGCTATGTGCTAATCCTAATGTGTCCCACCCCCTTTTAAAAATCATTTGTTCCGTCAATATTTGGCACAGCTGTTTTGATATAGGGGCGGAGAAATGCTGTGATATATTTCATTTTCATCTCTAACACAAACACACACTACTGTGTGTGGGAAAAAAAACAGTGTGTCAGAAATGCTCCAGCTTAATCATTAGGCCTGGGATTGACTTACGTGTGTCTAGGGATCGTGCCTTATGCAGAGCGTCGATAAAATCACCATTAATAACTTTTGGCAGGAACTCTCTGAGCTGCATGACCTCTGTGGACAGTTTGTCCAGATCCCTTTTTCTGACTTGGACAAAACAATCTCCTCCCAAATCCTACAAAAAAAGATGAGCATAGATTTAAGTGTAACTCTAACTCTACTGTCGTGTCAAAATGATCTAGATTAGTGTTCCCCACTGCAATGTTTACATTTTAATAAACTGGACTTGGTCATGGGTTACAGACCAAAACCCTCTTGAGCTGGATCAGGTATGTTAGAGCAGGCAAAATATGAAAATGTGTGAAAACTGTGTGAAGTAAAACACTGAAGATCGATATCATTCCTCTCTGTGCATTATTTCACAGGTTATAATTGATTATAATTCTTAAAGTAGGAATAAGGGGTTGATAATGGATGGATGGAAGTCTTAAAGTGAAACGGTACTGACATCTTGTGGTGTTTTGGGAATACTACACTAAAAAACAAGTTCTGAGTCTTTGTTCTCAGGCTTAAAAGTCTAAAGCGGCCAAAATGAAAAATGTGGAGCCAAAGCAGTTTTTACAGTGAGATTTTCTAGGTTCAAGAAAGCCCCCTTCTGATGCTATATCTTATTTTAGCAATTTCTTTCAATTAGCGACTGAGTGAATAAGGAGGGCAGATAGATAATGCTAATGCTGTGAGGCCAAAGAAACTTATTTCAGGCGTTTAGCAGTAGTAAATGTCTTTAAATCATCTCTATGAAGGAGAGAATTTAATATCAAGAGAAAATCAAGGTCGCTACACTATAGGCCTATGGACCAGGGCACGCCACTTAATTATTGAATTCAGGTGGGCCCTTACTTCTTAATCCTTCAGCAGACCACGCCATGCCTCCAACTTTGTGGACACAGTTTGGGGAAGAACCTTTTCTATTCCAGCATGACTGTGTCCCAGTGCACCAAAGCAAAGTCCAAAGGGAGGACCAGCTCCATAATAAAGTCCATGTATTTGAACTGCTATGTATTGCAGTGTCATTAAAATCCCTGTCGGTGTAATGGTCAGGCGTCCCAATACTTTTGTCCATATAGAAAACAAATTATATTAATAATAATATCTGTATAACCAACCAGGCTTGAGGGATATAATGTTGAAGATCAGAATATTGCAAAACATAACATATTAAAAGCCTATCATAGGACACAATGATCCCTTTAGACACAACAGTATCACAGATTAATACTTCAATTTCAGCTTGAAAATTTTATCAGCGAGTCGGGCCCACCAAGGTTATTCCTAAATGTGACTACAAAACACCATATAAACAAAAGTATTGGGACGCCTGATAGATACACCTACAAGGACTTTCATGACATTGCATTCAAATTCATAGACTTTAATATGGAGTTGGACATCCTTTGCAGCTAGAACAGCTTCCACTCTTCTTGGAAGACTTTACACAAGATTCGCTGAGGGAATTTGTGCCCATTCATTCTGTAGAGCATTTATGAGGTCAGACACTGATGTTGGACGAGAAGGCCTGGCTCA
This sequence comes from Clupeocharax schoutedeni, assembly GCA_037974565.1. NCBI lineage: Eukaryota > Metazoa > Chordata > Actinopteri > Characiformes > Alestidae > Clupeocharax > Clupeocharax schoutedeni. The sequence continues at coordinate 11,678 of JBBPDH010181401.1, read as the reverse complement.
CAAATTCCGTTCCAGTTCATCCCAAAGGATTTGGACGGGGTTGAGGTCAGGGCTCTGTACGGGTCAGTCAAGTTCTTCCACACTTTATGGACCTCGCTTTGTGCACGGTGGCAGTCATGCTGGAATAGAAAAGGTTCTTTCCAAAACTGTCTTCACAAAGTTAAAAGCATGGCGTTGTCAGAAATGTCTGGATATTCTGTTTATCAATCACTGGAAGGAGCCCAAACAGCATTCTTTTTTCTTTTCGTTTCGTTTTTTCGAGAGCTGGTCAAAAGTTATTTTCGTCTCGTAGCATCCAGGAGCTGTAGTCTGTCTTTTCTGGTTGCTTTTTGTATCTCTGATTCTGAAGTGCGTTTCATGATTAATCATTCCTTAACTTTAGCCTGCTAATTAACTTTAGCTACCCCGCTGGCGTTATCAGAATAAACTGGCGTTATCAAAATGAATTAATAAATGAAAACAAAAGTACCCGAAGAGTGACATGTACCTCTTTTGTCGAGTGTAAAGGCGATACTTTAGTAGATTCTATGGCTTTCATCGTTAAAAACGTTAATAACTATTTTAGCCGTGTGCAAAGAAAGTAAATACCGGTTTACGTCCACACTGAAGATGGAGAGTAACAGTGTAGTCTGTGGCTCCCCCTAGTGGAGCTTTTAGACAGTTTTCCGTAGGTCTTCTCAAACTAAAGATTAAAACGATTACACTAACGATTAAAATTGATTAAAAAACAGATTTAGCCAGCACTGAGGACATACAGGTTTTAGTTATGTGCTCGTCTATTCTGACATGGAACATTTAGCCCTCCACTAACAATAATACACTTATGGACAAAAGTATTGGGACGGGTCTTTTTTCTGGTTTTGGGCAAGGCTCCTTACGTACAGTGTTTCCAACTTTGTGGACATAGTTTGGGGAAGAACCTTTTCTATTCCAGCATGACTGTGTCCCAGTGTACAAAGTAACATCCATAAAGACATGGGTTGATTATAATTCAGCATAAAGAGATTTGTGTGGAAGGCCTCAACCCCATCCAACACCTTTGGGATGAACCTCGCCACCTTTGTGAGCCAGACCTTCTCAATATCAGTGTCTGACCTCATAAATGCTCTACAGAATGAATGAGCACAAAATCTCACAGAAAATCTTGTGTAACGCCTTCCAAGAAGGGTGGAAGCTTTCATAGCTGCAAAGGGTGGGGGGGACAACACCATATTAAAGTCTATATACTAGAATGCAGTCAAAGTCCCTGTGGATGGAATGGTCAGTCGTCCCAATACTTTTGTCCATGTAGTGTAAATGGGTCTGTTGTGGATCTGTAAATTTGAATAGTCTCAGAGGTATGAAACATTACAGCATTGGTAGTGTCCCAAATATAGGTAGTGCTCCAAAGTGGTCTGACACTAAATTTGAGCCATTTTGTCAAAAAGAAAACATAAAATCTGTGGCCTTTTGCACTTTGGCCTTAAGCAGGTTGAAAATGAATACAGCATTCCACAGTTTTCCATCTTTCCCATCTTTCCATCTTTTCTTCTGGTGCCAGGACCCAGATAAATATCTTCCTACTTTCAAAATGACCTCTTTAATGTGTCTGAGTCTGAGCAGATGGTGCCTCTTCTGGGGTTTATGGCATAAAGTCATTTGGATGCCTTCATAAATGCCTTATTACAGTGATAAATAGCTAATCTCTCATATTTAACGTTTCATCTGTTTGTTGTCATTATCTGAGTAGGCAAATCACTTATGCTCTGGATTGTGACGGTGTGTACTGCACTTTGGTCTCATCTCCCCTCCTCTATTGCTGTATAATGAAATCTTGTATGGACAGACAGACTTGACCTACTTTCCTGAGAAAGTGGACCATCATTTCACACCGCATCTATTAGATATTAGGCAGATTGTTTTGCTCTAGTCCTTACAGAACCTTCCTTTTTTCACTCTATAACTGGAACGCTAACAAGAAAGTTACGATTTTTTTCTTGAAAATAAAGTGCCTTTTTTGTATCGAAATGGATACAAAATTTTATTTATGCCATGAAACTCTCTTTGAAGTTTTAAGCTCACTACTAGCAGTTTTGGCACTAGAGCAGAGAAGGCATCAGTAACAGGTGTATACTGTCTTCTCCTGTCTCATTATAACATGTTATGACTTGCTCTGTTTGATGTAAGTTCTTATTAACAAATTAAAAGGCCAATTACACGTCACTTCACACAATAGTCCCACTATTACTATTACTATTCTTATGCTTCCTGATGTATTAATATATTTATTCTATTCCTGTAAAGCACGTTGACCTTTGTGTATGATAAGTGGATACATATGTAAACTTGACTTAACTTTACTGAAGCATCTTTTCACATTCATGAGTGCTTCAAGTCACGTTTGTTTGATTTGATCTTTGGACTGATGTGGTGATCACTAAATAAAGTGCATCTGTTCAGTAATGGTTAGATTCATCCAAATTTTCTTCTATTTGTAGAGAAATTAATCTAGTTTTTATTCAGTCCCATTTCGGTCCTTCATGTTCACAGTTCTTGATTCTCCTTTTCTGGTGAGGCTGTTTTTTCCCCCTGATACCTACATCTCTTGCTGTTGAGCTTCAGCATGTGTATTAACATATCATTTAAATTAATCAAAAGACTGTATCTTGTGTTCAAATTAGTTCATTACTTCTACTAATAACTGTTTTTTTATTTATATTTGCTTGTACTTAGTTCGTATGAGTACAAATATAGATATAAATAAATACAAAATACAAATATATTCTTCACAGTCACAGTATCTTCGCGATCACATCATTGGTATCTCAGGCTTCCTGGGTGGTTTTATTAATTGTGGCCTTGTGTTGTGCGGCTAATAAAGAAAGTAAAGTTCCGATTTCTACAATAAGATGTAATATGGGTACAATTAAACATTTAATACCGAAATTTGCTAAGGTGTTTTATAAATGAAAAAAGCAAGCAAGGCAGAGCAGCGAATCCGAATCCTAGTTCCGTGTCTGTTTTTGGCGTCCACTTCACTGGAAGAGTTAGGGAATCCAGTCCGGTTTTTACAAGTGGCTACTCAAGTGTAAGTGTGTGTGTTGCTTCTAATTTATTCTTTTGTTCTTTCCACTTAGTTGCTATAACAATGCACATTTTCCAACCGTGTGACTAATAAAGGGTTATATATATTATATATAATAATATAATAACGTTCAGATTTATACAATAAGATGTAGTGTGGGGCATTTAAAAGAGTAAACTGCCAAACATTGCTGAGCCGTTCAGTAATTGTGGAAAAAAGGAGTCCGAATCCACCATCCATGTCCGTTTTTGGCGCCTACTCTAACAGAAGAGTTAGAAAGTCTAGTTCGGGTTTTACTTGTAGCTACTCAAGTTGCACTAACAGAGCGTGTGGTTGTGTCCGTCCCTGTGTGTTTAGTCTGTGGTCTGTAAGTCCACGGCGTGCTCGGAGAAGCTCAATTTTTATTAGTTTCCACAGCCGAGGCTAAACCGGCCATGTCTGTGGGCGTCGAGTCCGGCTTCAGTAACGACGAGCTGCTCCACCTTCGCTTCCCCATCCACCGCGCCTGTAGGGACGGGGACGTAGGGGCTCTGTGCTCGCTACTCCAGCAGTGCTCGGCCAGTCGAGAGGACCTAGCCGCCGAGGACTCCTTCTACGGCTGGACGCCCATTCACTGGGCGGCTCACTTCGGGAAGGTACCGCTAAAGGACCGTTTAATGAACGTTACGCAGCTACATTTTTTTGCTTTTTGTGACAGGTTTAACCAACCAGTTTGGTGCTGCAGACTGTTTTCTGTTTTAAACTAGCTAGCAAATTCAATTTAGACCTCATTTTGGGGTCTACAAGGCCCACAGCCGTGAAGATGGGCTGCTACGTTCTCGGCCATGAAAATCCTGTCTCCGTTATGAGAAAAACCCGTTGGTGTTTTGGGTTTAGGAGGGCTAACAGCGTGCCGTTGTGACACTTTCATCAACCAGAGACGATATACTGATACTTAGTGTGAACATGTAGGATATGAAGTGAAACAGCGGTATAAAAGTCGTTAAATGTGTGTTAGTAGTCACCGTGCGGGTCTGGGACAAAATGATCAACTTGCAAAGAGACCGGTGCCATCAGTCTCCAGGTGTTAGCGCGAGGACAAAAGCTCTTGATTGGCTGAACGTGAACCAATGGGAGGCGAGGCGCCAAAAGAGCTGTTTTAAAAAAGCTTATATTTTGACGGAGTTATAAACATTCATGGACAAAATTATTGGGACGCCTGACCATTACATCAGCAGGGACTTGCAATCCATGTCTTTATGGACCTTAATTTGGGTACTGGGACACAGTCATGCTGGAATAGAAAAGGTTATTCCCCAAACTATTTACAAAGTTGGAAGCATGGGCTTATCCAGGAATGTCTTAGTCTACTGAATAATTTTGATTGCAAGTCACTGAAAGTAAGGGGCCTTGCCCCAACCCTGAAAACCTAATGCTGTAGTTGTCATTATTTAGTTCTCCTGCTTTTTTGTGACTTGGTGAGGACTTTCCATCAGATACTCTCCAAGCGTGTTAGTGCAACACTTCATGTTGTTTTCATCACATAATGTGTTAAGATGGATCACACAGTGTTTCTAATAACACTTGCTTTTTTGAGAGTGAAGAAGCTGAGTAATCAGGACCCCTGAGAGCAGCCAGTTGAATAGGAAGCTCCAGAGTAGCAACAAACAAGCCCAGGGTCACCACTGGCCACTGTGTAGAGCCACAGCTTTGCACTCTGTAGAAGTAAAACTGTGCTCTTTGGAGTGATTGAGCTCTATCCAGTTGGAGTGGCATTTATATGTAATTAATCATCCCACATAATTACCTGACCTCACTAATCCTCACAGCTATCTTGTTTAAGGCCTTTTTCGGAAGACTGCAGCAAAGTGAGGGCAAACTCTCTGTTAATACTCTTGATTACAGAAGAAATGCACGAGCAGCTGTATGCAAACTTTTGGACATGTAATATGGATAAAGGAACAAAGGCTTATTGAGAACCGTTATGCCACTGTGTCATAATACCCACATTCATCATGATCAAAAAAAAAACAAAAAACCTTTAGCAGCCCATATCTATTTTTAGTCCTTGTCCCAAACAGATGTTTCCACAGAACTTCCCTGAGACAAGAGCCAAGTGAAAATAGTGCTGAAAAGTGGGGCACGGTTCAAGGCCGAGCAGGACTATTTTTCTTAGACAAAACAGCCTCCTGAACTTGATGCCCTTTTAAGTTAGTGTGGATATTTTTGTGTGTGGGTTTATTACTTTTTCTGTGTACATTTAGGGACATTCTTCACAGCATTGCTATGGCTAAAGAGCTCCTGAGGCTACTGTTATTGTTTGGTTTCTAAATGTAATTCCTAAAGCATGTAGGGAGGAGGGGAGGGGAGCCAGCATCTCATATCTCAGCCAGACATTTTTGTGCAGATGTTTCACGTTTCTGCTGTCTGTTTGCAGATCAGAGAGGAGGGGTTTGGCAGGTGCATCTGTTTGTCTGAAGAAAGTGGCTCATATGTTGGAAAGTTTATGTGTAATGTTGGGAGAGCGGGTCTAGAAGACCAGCCGTTGAACCATAAAAGCTTTCGTTGTGGAAACAACCAATCGGTGGCTGAAGCCACACGGTGAAAGTGGGCCAAGAAACATGAGCTTCAAACAGCTGTAACCAGTCAGGACACAACATAATTTGTATAAAGGGTTTAAATGTAGTTTGATGTGGCCTGGGAGACTGAGATCAAAGATGTTGAATGCTGTTTGTATTAAGCGTGCCAGTTTAGATGCGATTTTACAATAATACAATAAGGCCTTTCCTTATCACCTTATCTGGTGGGAACGCAGTTATGGCATGTTCCTGGCGGTTGGAACTGTTTCCCGCCAATTTTTTTCCCGTGGGTGTTTTCCAAGAAGAGCTGGGTTCATTTTTGCAAGGTCAGACCTTCATTGCGTGTTTCAAAATACGGTGCCGCCTGGGTGAGGACTTTGGCTCTAATCCCTGCTTACAACAACACTTAATGTCTTTGTCTCCCCCGTTGTAGCTGGAGTGCGTGTTGCGGCTGGTGCAGGTCGGCTGTGAAGTGAATGCTGTCACATCGCGGTCTGCGCAGACTCCGGCACACATTGCTGCGTTTGGAGAACACCCAAAGTGCCTCTTGTGGCTCCTGCAGGCAGGTGCTGACATCAACAGACAGGTGGGTGCTCTTATAAGGCACTGGAACGATTACAGTGGCTTATGATGGGTGGGGCTAAGCGACATGATCTTACTCTTGTCCTGCATTATAACGCAGCACTCCTCTCTAAGTATATTGTGAGGGTTCAAAACACAGAACTGCTGCACGCCTCATTATAAAGACTCCTTTATAGCAGCTGTAGAGGGCCTACAAACAACCAGTGTATAGCAGCTGTTGGTAACAAATGATTGAAGCTATTATGAAGTTCTAGAGATGTTTAACTTTTTCATCTGTTTAATTTTTTATTACATTTTTCACCATTGTTTGTTTGCAAATGCTGGATTTCTTTTTTTTTTCCTTTTAAATGGTTTCTTGGTGTATAAGTACACTTACTTTTTCACTACGAATGTTTAAAATATACTTTTTGCCGACTTCAGCATGTTCTGCCAATGCTTTGAACTACTGTAACTGGCAAAAAAATTCACTAAATTAATTCACTAAACAAAAATATGCTAAATGGAGGGGAAGAAACCATATATTTGTTCTATTCGGGTGAGGTTGTTTTAAGTTTTGTGGCCTAGTACGTCAGGATTGCATCTAAATATGGCAAAATAACAGGATTTGCAGCTTCACCCTCACTGTGAGTTGACTTTTTGTGTAATAACAGATTTTGGCAGGCATCAATGTTGTCAACACTACAGCACTTAAGATGTGAAGAGTAATGCTTTTATTAATTAATGCTTAGTTCAGTTTAGTTGATCTTAAATCATCACTAAAGCAATGCATTGTGCTTCATACATAATCAAGCTTTAGTGACTGTAAACAGCTGCTGACTCTTTGGAGGGCGATGGTGAAACCTTTATCAGGGTATCTGACAAGGAATGACTCGCGAATCTGTTTGCACCCCTTGTGAGAGTTGGGAAACTTTCCTCTTTGTTCTGACAGATGTAAACATTGTTTTGACATCATAAGGTTGAGTCTGTTATAACTGCAGAAAGAAATACGACACATTCAGTAGTTTAAACTGCGATTTGACAGCAGCACCATGAGTGGTGCTGCTCCGGGGGACACTTTTGGTTAAGGGCAATCAAGGTGAACTATTATGAGACCAGTGTTTACACTTTTGGAGTGTGCATTACATAATGTGAGACTCCTTTAAGATGGAAAATGTTTGCATTTAGCAAGATTACATAAAGCATGTGACTAAAAAACATAAACGTGAGCAAGGGTACAGTAAAAGGATATGAATTACTGGGGCAGTTTTCTCTTTAATGTGGAGGCAACAAAAGGTCACATTTTTTTATATGTAAAGAATAAAAGTAAGCTTTATCTCCTCCCACCCGCTTTTCCTCCATACAGTAAACACATGATGATGTTAGGGTGAAAGGGAAATAAGAGATTCTATGTAGAGATTCTAAATGAAAGCCCTGTTGTAAAAAACACACACACACACAGAGTGTCTGTTTCATTGGATGAGGAAAGAAGTCATTAGTGCATTTATGTTTGCAGTAAACCCGAAACCATAGCAGAGGAGATGGTGTCCAATCCAATGATATCAAACACCATTAATAGTTGACGGATCAGAACCATTCATTTGAAGTATTTTTTGAGAAGTAACTGCAACAGTTGCAGCGTACAGTAAAATGGACTGGGTGTCCTCTGATGTGACACACTGGGAAACATTTACAGCAGTTTCTTACTGCATTTGCTGAGTAAACAATTCCTTCATTTGGTAATTTGCTTTGTTTAAAAAGAAAACACCTACTGCCACTACCCACCTACAGGTAGTTTTATTTTTATTTTTATTTTTTTAAAGAATTGCTCTTCTTAGAAAGTCAAACATTCCTTCAATATAGGCCCTTCCCCAGGAAGTGAGCAGACGCAGCAAAAAGAGGCAAAATCCCAGCTAAGCACCCTCTTACCTCCATCCTCTCTCTGTCTGCTTAACGGCGATCAGTGTAAATCTCTACCAGGCCAATTCCTTATGCCACTTAATGCAAGCATCGCTGCTCCCAAGTTCACCTTCTGACACGAGATTCTTCTCTACGTTTATTTCGGTAGCCTTCTTTGGTCAAGCCTAAGTTTAAATGAAGAGCCTGTTTTTGTTAACCATTACCTCATCCTGGCGGATTGCGTGACCCTGAAAAGAGACAGTCATGTTGTGCAGTGAGGACAGCAAGAGGGTCGCTCTGGGATCGTTGGGGCCAGAAAAACCCTGCTGCTGGAGTGAGTGCTATAATTGTGCAGTTTGACCTACATTCTGCAGCCTCATCCACCGTCTCTGAGGAGCCACCAGTGCAGTGAGCGCCTTTCTGCCCCTAGAGGGAGTGGTGGAGTCAGGGTTAAGAGTTCAATCTCTCCCTCATGGGCTCTGTCTCTCTCTCATATATGTTCTGCTAACATTAAGTTCATGGCTGCTGCATAGAAATGCACAGTGAACAATAATGTTGTCAATTTTACATTAATAATTCAACAGACTGTCAACTGTTATAAAATTCCTCTCTTGTGCACATGTGTTTTCCAAAGAAAACAATATCATTATTCTTGTTTAGTTACTTGTTTAGTAACTAGCAAATCCGTTGATAATTGTGCTTGCTAAGTTGAGTAAGATGAACTGAGGAAAAAGCTCAGTAGCATGTCTAAAATGTGTAGGTAAAGAGTTTTATTTAGTAAAAAGACTGCATTTTGCTGTCACAGTTAATTTCACATTCATTTCAAATGGCATACACCGAAAGCTTGACCTTGGCGTATGTTAGCGCCTCAGTGTTGATTTTTTACATATAGAATTTTGTATTAATAAAGAACTGCTAAAAATCTCAGTGATAAGCTGCAAGAGTTTGATTGTTTTAATGACTGGACCTTCAGACAATAGGCATTACTATAACTTTTCATTTACTGGACCACTTTTTTTAACATGGTGTTCATAACTAGGAAGCGCATTGTTTGTATTGGTATTAAACGTGTATCTTGTGATTCTAGGACTATGTGGGTGAAACCCCCATCCATAAGGCGGCAAGATCAGGTAGCATGGAGTGCATCAATGCCCTTTTGTTATCGGGTGCTAAAACGGAGTAAGTCCCCCTCTGCTTATTTCTTAATCAATATGTTTCTGCTATTAACTGTGTGACCACTGTCTGAAAAGGGACCCCCACCCCCAAACCCCCCCCCAAACATGTAAGTCTTCTTGCTGGATTTCTAAAGAAGCCAGATGGTGCAGATCTAAAATTCTTTCAGTGGCTGGCAGCCTAATTTGCCCAGTAGCTTTTTGGATGCACAGAGGCAAATCATTTTTATGTCTTTAAGGAATTACGTCTCATGTAGCTCTAAGGACAGTTATGCTTCATTATCTTCAAAGCTTTACTTTGAAGGAAGAAAATTCTTAAGATAACCCCCACACACAGACTGAACGGCAGCTTGGCCCTGTTGAAAGGATTTGTTGAATGTATGAAGCTGCCATTCCTGCTATGCAGGATCAAAGGCTGTTAGCATTTGGTTAACCAAAAAAAATTCGGTGGAGTTCCCTTATTTGAATAAATGTGACCTCTTAACCTGTGTTGATGATTTCAGACTGAAGGTAAATGTTTTTTGAGTCTTTGAAGAATCATGTTTCATAATTTGACAGAACGAATGCACAAGTCCTTGTTTATTCCCTTGAAAAAGAAACAAAACTAAAACGTAGATACGAACCAGAACGTTTTCAGCTAATCCAATAGCTATTCTGGGACATGCAAAAGCACTGCAAATATATTTCTAGTATATAATCTGAGGTAAAATAAATCACCTTTTGGGACCAAAAAACTGACACATGAATGTTCTACATTGTTTGGCTTTTTAAGTTGCTATGAATAAAAGCATCTGTTACATGAATACATGTACAATATATATGCTCTATTTGCCTGTAGTGGCTTGATCTTTAGTTCACATCATGGTCATCTGTATCTTACTTGGAGAAATTTGAATAGCTATTTTATTCTTCACTAATCAATGTCTTTCTGAGAGCTTATAATGTGCTCTAATTGGAGTGCTGTTCTACGTATGGGAACCGTGGAAAGAACAATTAAGTATGTGTAAGAAATTACTGTAACCTGAGACAATATGATTGTGTAATTTATAATAAAAGTATGCGCTGTAATGTAAAATCCCCCAGATGTGATTCTAATGGGCTAATAGTCTCCATGATCACAACTTCTGAAGCCTTTAGTAATTAAATACTATTATTCTGCCTACAATTATCATTAGTAATTATGACAATTACGGTTATTAAATTGCAGTTTTGTTATAGAGAATTCCTATGATACACGTAAAACGCATTTTACAAACATCCTGAGAGATTTACATTTACGGCATTTATCAGACGCTTTTGTCCAAAGCGACTTCCAGTCACAAATTACAGGGGACAGTCTCCCTGGAGCAACTTGGGGTTAAGGGTCTTGCTCAGGAGCCCATTGGTGGTGTGCTTGGGGTAGGATTCGAACCCATGACCTCTTGGTCTAGAGGCAAGTATCCTAACCACTGCGCCACCACCACCACAGATCAGTAGAATTACAACATTCATTACTGGAAGAGCTTCAATGTAAATCCCAGAATACCTTTTTGGTTCATCAGGAAAGGAAATCCTGGTCAAGCTGAGAATATTTCATCTCCGATGTCAGACCTGTAAATGGATTAAAGGGCTGAATGGTGATTTGAGTGTTAAATTCATTACAGGCCTTCTAGTGTCCTCAAATGTTTTTTGTTTTTTTTTTGTTGTTGGGAAAAGACATACAGGATTGTGCATTTGTTCAGTAGATGATATATAACACTAGATATTGTCTATTATGTATGTTTTCCTTATACAAGTAGTTTTTACACTTTAATGATATGCCTAAATGCATACTTGATGAGAAGAAAGCTCATTGTGGGTTTTTAGAGGGGGGCACGTTTTGGGGTGTCCTTGTTCTTTCTTCTAGACTAGAGTTCACTCTTAATAAACTGAGGATGCAGTAAAAAGACACTAACAAAGTGTTTTATCAGTAGTTTGGCTTGGCCATCAAATTAAACAGGCTGAGCTGAGACCCACAGGCAGACATCGCTTCATTGTGCTTTAAAATAGATTTAAAGATTTAAATGTAAAGATTTCCTCGACTTTTGTATGCTTGTCACACCAAGTGGGTTCAGATCCTCATACTAAACATAATAGTTTTGATCGTTTGATCGTTTTATTTATTGAAGGAAAAAAATATTGCGCCTGTCACCAGTGTGAAAAAGTACCCCTAAAATTATGATTATTGGACATATTTTGCCGTGAAGTAATTTTACTAGAGATGCTCCGATCAGCATTTTTTGGGGCCGATCATGATTTGCCGATCACTGCCGATCACAGAATGGCAGGGGAATGGAATCTTTTATCTATAATCTAGCAGAGATTTCTGCTAGATTTCATCCCCATGAATTCCATAATTCTGAACGTGATGTCTTTCCACCTCGTACTATCCCTGCTGTATGCATCACT
>JBBPDH010179714.1:0-18520 GCA_037974565.1 Clupeocharax schoutedeni | reverse complement strand
GAAAGATCGAAAGAGAAGAGTGAGACAAAAAAGAAATGGAAAAAAGAGATAGAGAAAAGACGAGAGAAAAAAAAGAAAAACAGAAAGATCGAAAGAGAAGAGTGAGGCAAAAAAGAAATGGAAAAAAGAGATAGAGAAAAGACGAGAGAAAAAAAAGAAAAATGGAAAGATCGAAAGAGAAGAGTGAGACAAAAAAGAAATGGAAAAAAGAGATAGAGAAAAGACGAGAGAAAAAAAAGAAAAACAGAAAGATCGAAAGAGAAGAGTGAGGCAAAAAAGAAATGGAAACAGAGAAAGAAATGGAAAGGTGTGGAAAAAGAGAACAAGACTGAAAGAGACAAAAAAGAGACAAAAAAACCCCCAGACAGAAATAAATAGGGAGAGAGTGGGAGAAAAGAAACAAGAAGCCTGCACTAATGACCTCTCTAATCACCATCCCTGACGGCATTGGAGAACAGAGGAAAAAGTTACAAGCGAGGCCTATATTTACGTTTCTCAGGTTTAAGAGTTAAGAGGTTTTTAGTTCAATGACGTCTTTGATGTCATCTGTTTCATGATGCCCCACGTCAAATGAGATGCGGATAATTAGCAACAATACGGAAGGTGAGATGGGCCCCAAGGTGATGGATCAGTGCCGTTGGTGACTAGCAGCAAGGGGGACCCAAACAACCCATCGTGTAATGGGATGTTGTGACAGGGAGTTGCTAACCGGAACCCTGACCCACCTCTAATAGGTGGCTAAAACATGGAGGTTTGTAAACAGCCTTTAGGAGAAGGTGGCTGAGGCACCACTAGGGGATCTCCTCAAGATAAGGCCAATGCTTCAACAGCTGCACCACTTGTCTTTGTGATGTTCAGATATCTCCTGCACCCCTCACTGTTGACTTGCTGAAAGGTCAGCTGGACACCATGCTGGGAGAGTGTTACAGTGCATTTAACAGTCCCTTACCAGGGTATATACAGCAATCCTTAAGTTAAATTTAATACCTTTTAATACCATTTTTACTACCTTTTGTTTTAAAAAAACCCCATCATGACACAGAGTTGCAAGTGTTAATCAATGACCTTTCTAACATTTATGCAGATTTTGACATAACACTGTACAATACTGCACATTTATTTCACTTCGTGAGTAAAAATAAAACTACATCAAATGTGCAACGAAGACATAGTTCCAACAAACTGGCACAACAGCACAGAAAGTTGAGTGGCAGAGTTAACTGCTCTCGCCGACCGCGCATTCCATTCTTATGTTTAGTGGATTGTATATGGACCGAAGTGCGTTAGCTCCCATCCAGCTATGGGTTTTTTTTACATACCGAACAATGAGCCTACAGGCTAGAGACAGGGTCTAAACGCAGGGTCTTTCACCCAGCGGTCAGAAAACTTGCATTTGCCCATGACCGCGCTGATGGTTGTCTGGACATAAGCCAGTTGACTGCCCGGTTGTCAAACCACCACTGAATGTGACGTCAGCATCAAACATAGCGTACAGTTGAGACTCATGCATTCAAGCAAAAAAAATCTGTCGGGAAACAGCTTGTAGCCTGTAGGCGACTCCGCAGCTATCAATATTTACGTGAACTGCCGAAACCATAATGTTTATTATTATTTTTAGGAAAAATAACTAAATAGTAATTTAACCACGAAAAAAGACAGCCTTACCAGAACTTTGTTTGCCGAAGTTTGTTTACCCCCCAACAAACCTTTCTGAAAACTTTAATCCATATGAGACTTCAGAATTGAGAGGAGGATATTTGATTATGTGCCCGGACACGCTAAAGCCTACGTTTAAACGAACGAACGCAAACATTAGCAGATAGAATTTCACTCAAAATAGGAAACCTCATAGTCTGAAAAAATAATAATAAAAAAAAATAATAATAAAAAAATAATAGAGCTAAAACCAAATTTAACACTTTTAATGGCCTTTAATTTGGCCATTTTGATTTATCACTTTTTAATACTTTTTAAAACCCAGCGGACACCCTGCTTCAGCATTACTCTGTTACTCTGTTACCGTTTTACCATCAGCAATGATAAATTAGCAGAGCAATACCACGTCTGGCTCGGCTGCAAGACAAGACCAGAAGAGATCCAAAAATATTCACTAATTCCTCACTAGGGTACCTGGGGCCTATCCCAGGGTCCAAGGCATGAGACAGGGACTAACCATGGGCGGGGCACCAAAGGCCACACCCACACCTATGGTCAGTTTAGGATCCCTAATTCACCTGACGTGTATGTCTTTGAACCATGGGAGCAACCGGAGAAACATGCAAACAAGCTCCAAAATATGAAAGCTATTTTGTTTCCATTTAGGTCAGGGTGGACTTTTATTATTTATTTATTACCGTTGCAAACAATGTTTTTTCATTGCAAGATTTCATTTAAGCCTTAAAACCCTGTTATTACCAATACTGAAACCTTACGTATTGGTAAAAATACCAATATTTGCAATAAAAAAGTGAGAACTATTTCAATACATATGTGTTACTGGTTTAATATTTTTTCTCCTCTGGTATCCAATCAGTGTTTGTTTTGATATCAGGTCCTGTACTGCCTCTGGTTTCATTCGATCATAAACATATTCAATGCTGCGCACAAATTTACCTGGCCAAACATCATATTTATTGCATTCATAAAATTAAGCCAGCAAGCAAAACAAATTTCAAACTGATATAGATTCATTATAATTAAGTAAGTTTTATGTATGTATATGTTATACATATGTTACTCCATGCTGGGAATTTTATATGTTGAGGTTAAAAATGGCTTATATTGACATTTAAAATGATAAAAGAAACTGATGGAGATACCTTTTATTTTAATTACTAAAACCAACTAGGTAAAAATTAGTTAAGTAAACTGTTTATTTGTGATTAAAACAGTGCATAACTACTGCAATTCAGGATAAAAGGATCATGGAGTAAACAGTAATTTCACTAGAAATGTGCTTTTTAGTAAAATTTATTTTCTATAAATATGCACATTACGAAAAATATCTGATTAAAAATAAGAGCTTGTTGGGACGGGAACTTATACAACCCAGATCATTTTCCAGGCCATCTAGTGGTGCGCTAACACACCCCTGCCTGCAGGCCCTGTGTTCTCCTCTAGATGTCCCAACAACCAGTCATTCTCCTCTAGAAGTCCCAACAACTAGTATTAGAGTGGCCACCCCACCCACACTGGGCCTGGGGTCCCACCCCATCTCCAGACAGTAGTTCAGTCCTGCTCATTCACCTGATTAAGAGCTTCTGGGTCAGGTAATTAATTTAACTACGCAATATGTCAATGCTACGACCTTAAACTCTGTTACAGTGAATGAACATGCGAATGATTGACAGCTATTGATGTCTTTTTTTATCGATCACTGTCAGTATCTTACTCTTGGATTAGAGAAGGATACTTTCATAGCATATTCAACTACAAGTCAGCAATGACTTAATTTGAAGCACTGCACAACCCTGGCAACAGAATATTCCTCTCATCTGTATTCCAGTCTACCCTTCTGTATATCTGGACTGAGGAGTACAATAAAGTGTTGACTGACATCACTGTTCATAGGAATGTTACTTTAAGCTGCAGTTTATTTCCTCTTGGAAAGATTTTCAGGAAGATTCCTTCCATCTGTTCTCACCACCATCCCCCGTCCCCATACTGTAGAGATGGTGTCATATCTCTATTACACGAATGTATTTTATTTTACAGTTCCTCTGAATGGTATAGAGTCCCATTGGATTGCATTCAGTAGTTGATTGAAAAAATAAATGAGAGATGGCAACAGGTTTTATGCTTCTGATTCGCATCTTTCAAATTATTATGCAAGTCGTCTGGTAATTTGTATCTAACACTAGTGCCCCCCATTACAGTGTCCATTTGGTACGCAATAAATCAATCAACCACATTGGAAATGAATCAGCAGTTTCAATATTTATGGTGGGAGGCAGTTTTTAAAAAAAGAAATGGTAAAGTTGAAAATTGAAGAGAACAAACACCAAAATGAGCATTGCATGGGCTACTGGTTAGGGGAGAAGGGAATGTCTGCGCTACATAGAACTTAGATCAAGCTTTGCGGTCTAGAATTTTTCTGGTCTGAGTCATTTCACAGCAAGCTACAGTGAAGTATGCCCTTTTCAAGAGACCTTTGGGATCAAAGGGCTTAACAGGAGTGGAAACCATACCATCCTCCTCTCTGGATGAATTAAACAAGTCAACAACAGCCCAACACGCAACTCTTGCTAAAGAGATTGTTTTTCTCAGCGGAAGCAACAAAATGTTAATAAAACCATTAAAACGAAAGGCTGTGTGACTTTTATTTTCTCAATTCGACAAATAAACGAATAATCAGCATGATACTGTATACACTGCTGGTCACTGTGGAAAAATATAAATATGTCCTGATATCGTTGGGATTTCTTTTTCAATAAAACATGATCTGCATTATGCCTTTTTTGTTACTGCCTAGCTCGCTCCCGGCACAAATAAAGGAGTGTGTTAAATAAATGAGTTAAACGAGTGCTGTCACTGTGGAGTTGGGAGTACCTGTTCCTTCAGCTTAATCTCTCACGGAATTACAGAAGCCCTAGTCTGTGTGAACGGCTGCAGGCCTTAACGTGACTGAAACAGCTTTCCTTTCTCTCAGAACACCCTTGCTGGTATGTAGGAATTTCTCTTTTTATTTGGTTAAAGGGATAGTTGGGTGAAGAATGTCGTACTGATAGTTAGGTGAAAAACTGATGCATTGAGTCCAAATTTTGCTTCTTTAGTTTTGAACTGACTCTGCAAGTCACCCAAGCTTTCCCCATAGAAGTATAAAGCCCCAAAATGTGTAAATATGTTAAAATTTATATAATTATCATTTTACTTTCTTGGCAACCTTTGTTAATCCTGCAATCTCATGTCATGACTTTAAAGGGAAATTCCATCAAGTTTCATAAATTTCTGCATAATTAAATGGTTAAGTTGTAAACAAAGTAATTTGATATACAATGCTCCACAAGTCAAAAAAATGGAAAAATGGTAGTGAATTGCTTAAAGCCTATAAAAACTCCCCCACATGAAATGGTTCTGAGTTTTAGGATAGCTTTAAAAAGAATTTATGGTGGAGGGCTGCATGCAAGATGTTATATGGCAAAATAGTTCCAGATTTCTTTCAGATTCGACACTTCAAAAAAAAAATCACGTCTAAGGCCACCACTGTCAAAAAACCTGGGCTTTTCCACAATTACCCATTTCACATCAAGCCACACAGAACCAACTTCCTTTCCACTGAGATGGTTTAGAAATGTTTGAGTTCCCATGTAAAAAGGTGCTAATGATTTATGTAGAATTTCTTTTCTGAACAAAGGCTTTTTAAAGAACCGCTTACAAGATATTTTCCAACATGGGGAGAAATAACTTAACCGTAAACATACGAACAGTGTCATGGTCCCATATGTAACCACGTAGTCTTTGCATACGAAGAACCCCTTAAGAACCGTAAAAAAGGGTGTGTCCCGTGTTACTTGAGTATGAGTGTTGGTATCAAGATTTCTCGGTATAGAATGGAATAAAATCAGAGGTCTCGCCCTGTATTTCATCACATCTAAAAGAAAACGTCTCCTTATGGCTTTTTCTCTCAGAAGACATAACTACCACCATCCCAAACTTTTCCACAAGGCCAGCATTGCCGTCCAGGAGCGGGGTACCAGGACGAAGGCCGTGTCTTTGAGGAAAAAACACCTCTGAATTAGTAAACAGCTGGGTTCTGGTTTCTCCTTCGAGTGTTGAGGGGGGGCGAGGGCTCGGGTTACGGTCCCGGAGAAACCGGAGAGGGATGTTACGGCCTCTCGTAAGAGATGAAATATTGACGAAGGTGGCGTAGGAGGGCTAAAAGTTCGACTAACATTTCGTTTTTGTTTTCCTTTTCCTGGGGAGACCTTTTCAGTCGGGTTAGCATCGTGCTAATGTCTCTGAGGAGATTTTCCAAAGTGCGCGCGGACAAACTCTAACGTTTTACAACTCTAAAGCGCGCGAAAGTGCCAGGAGAGGTGAAGGATCACTTACCGTCAATCTTGTTTTTGGTTAAAAATGATTAAAAAGAGCCTTTAGCTGGACGTTTTCTGTTGCTCTCCTGCCTGGGCTTCTGCCTGTGAGTCTATACAACGCCCATCCACGTCTCCCCAAAAGTCTTTAAAAAAAAAAACAACTTTTATTAAATCACTGGGCGTGTGCAGGATGGTGAGCACAGGGGTGGAGAAACAAACCAGCGGCATGGAAGGGAAGGTGGGGGGGCAAGGCAAAGGGTGGGCAAGTGTGGATGTGGATTGCTCAGAGGTGTCAAATTGCACATGAGAAGAATGGTTTAATATTTAAAGGGGACATTCCAACCAACCAGATGCTGGGGTTGATGTGGAAACAAAGTCACCCACTGTGGGTTTAAAGTGAAATGGGTCACTTTAACAAAAAATAATCCTGTATATTATCTGGCGGTGAGTAGGAGTAGGAGTAGTAGGAGTACGAGTAGGGTAGTAGTGTGACCAAGGGTCACAAAGTCAGTTACAAGAAGTTACAGGATGCTTGCTAGGATGCTAAGATGCTTGCCAGAGAAAGGAGGGGAAAAATCAGTGATCAGCAGATGATGACAGAGAAAAGAGGTAAGTTTAGTTTTAAGTGTGTGGGGAGCCATCTTAAATGCCTTGGGACCCATTTTGGTCATTTTAAATTTCACCACAGCCAGAGGATGAAAATCTAAGACTGCAGGGGGAGTTTGGACGAGGACGTAGCTGGGGGACCTATGGACAAATTGCAATAATCTAGTAATAAACAAGCATTTCAACATCTGACATAAACATGCAGATGTTTTAGACAAAAACAAGGGCAGAAACAAAGATGACACCAAGGTCATGTATAGTGGGTGAAGGTTTAACAACAGTGCCATCAGTGACCTGCTTTTGAAAGGGATTTGGAACCAATTAGCAAAATTGTCTGTTTTAAGCTTTAAAACGTTTGCATTTACCCGCAGTTTTAGGTCTTGAATGTAGCAGCTACTGTAGCACATATATAGCCATTTGTTATAATCCAAACCCTCCAGTGAACCAACACGTGTCTTCTGAGTTTTAGATGCAACGTTGATGAGCTTATCAAAGGAATATTTTCTCTGGATACTGTTGCTTTGCGGTCCTTTTAAATGTGTGTTTCTTGCCCTGAAATTTCTAACCCTTTAAATGAAGCATTTTGCTGAGGGACCATTTAAATCATGTAGAAATTTAGGTGGAAACTCCTAAGAATTTCATTCCTCCCCCCACAGGTGGAATCGGCAATGCTGAGCTGTGGGCGAGTCCTTGTCTGAGTTATTCATGCGTGCGGCAAGTGGAAACACGCAAGCTGAGTGCAGGTGATGCAAAAGGATTTCATTCACAGCTATGAAGATCATCAGCTTGGGACCACACCTCATGTTTCAACAAGAAGTTTCTCAATTGGTGTTTCCACCCACAGTTGGACATTTTTATTAGGACGGAACCTGTGGGAACTAGACGCATTACTTTAAACATGAGCCGTGCCACACATGAGCTTAAAATGGTTAAAAGATTCATTGCCTTGAATTGAATGCATGTGTATTCAGAGGACAGAGGATGGTCACATTCTCAGCAGTATACGGGGGAGTACACTTAACTCGGACATGTGCGTTCCAATTAACAAGACAGTTGCCTACAGGCAGAGTCAGCTGGTTCAGCTGCGGCCTTCTTAAATAGTTCAGACTCTACTAGAGTACAACGTTAGGCTGGCCGTGGGCCGCCTCTGGTCTGATAAGTAATGTACTGTGTCAGGATTGTCAATCTACAAACGAACATCTTTAAAGATCTACAAGAATTAATCATCATGTTCAGTTTGAAAGCTTATGTCACATTCAGATCATCAACAGCCTCCATCCAAGAGTCTCCAAATCTCAAAATATATTCTAAAGAATGGCTTTAAAAGGCCTATTTTTTGAAGCCACCATGTTGGTTCACCAGTTGACCAATGAACTGCCAGAACTCCAGGAAACTCAGCTCTCCGTCGCGGTTTTCATCCAGGGAGGCCATGAGTTGCTCAACCACTGCTGAGTCATTAGCATTCTGACAATAAGGAAAAAACTGTGTTAGGGTCAAACATATTATTTGACAACCAATGACAGTGTGTAAGGCGAGGTCTAGATGATTCATTGTTCCCGCACATACAAGTTGCCTCTTGTTTCTAGAGGCGGGCTAGTGGAGACTCTGAGGCCGCTCCCCTACATCTCCACTCTGTCCAGCAGGCAAAGCAGGGGGACAGTGCACATTGCCCTCTAGTGGATGGATGGGACAACTGACACATGCCATGTTTTGAAAACGTAGCAGTGAGTTTGCTACAATTATTCTTCAATCTAAAATCAAGAGTGTCCATACCTCCCACATATCTAAAAACAATATGATCCAATTTGAATATATTTCCTTACAGTGTCTACAAATAAATGTGTGTGTGTGTGTGTGTGTGTGTATGTACAGACAGTGCTATGTGTATGTACACACACACACACATACACACACAGTACAGTACCCCAACTCCTACCCGTGTAGATGCACAGAAAGAATTAAGTGATTAATTACAAACTTTAATTTGCAAAAAATAAACAACGGTTGTAGGTTTAGCGTTTGCTTATACTCTTATGGACACAAACATACTTTTACATGAATTTAATGTGTAAAAATATAATTTTGGTAAACTCAGTTTAGACAAAATTGTCCCCCCCTCCTTTTTGATCTCTAATGTTGGGAACCACTGGTCTAGAGCCACCCACATTTCTTCATGTTTTGCTTGTCTTGTATTGTTAATGTAGTATTGAGGAATAGTTCTCCAGGCTTCCTGAAGGACTTTCAAAGCCTCTCATTTTCCGTCCAGTCCCTGAACCTGACCAGTTCAAAGGAATGTTTTTGTTTGTTAAGCCACACAGTGACCTACGTATGAATCTTTGTAAGACCATCTGACTTAAGTCTTGACAGATCAGGCAGTGATCAGTATACTGGTGGTGCCAAATGCTGAGTGAGTTTGAGCTCCTTTATCTAAGCGCCCATGTATCTTTAGACACTTTGCAGCCTGTTGCTGTAAAACATTTGTTCCAGTTTCTTTAATTTAACCAACTCGCTATGCCAAAGATAAGACATAACGTAGTAATTAAAAAAAAAACATTCTCAGTACAGTATACAGCTATGGAAAAAAATAAGAGACTGCATCATTTCTGGTTATTGCTTTTGTAGTTTGTGTGGAAAATGTAAAATGTGCATGTCTCTATTGTTTTATACACTATTGACCACACCTGATTCAAAAGTTTAAAATAATACAAATAAATAATTTATAGCTTGGAAATGTTAATCTACACTCTTAGATTATTTTACAGCTGCAACAATTAAAACAGTGATGTTAAGAGCAGAGTGTGTGTGTGACTCTGTCTATCCCATCAGAAACGGAATCACAAGTGAAGCTGCTGTACAAACACTACTGCAGTATCAACACATACGGAGGCGTTTTTTATTTTCTACCCAGCACACACTAATAGTACATACAGTGAACAGAAAAAGGGAAAAGTGGTCTTTTATTTTTTCCATGGCTGGATATTAGATGCAAAGACTTAAAACTACAGATGCAAATGTCTTATTCAGAATCAGCCGTGCAAGGCTACAGTCATGCCAGTTTCATGTGGATCGGTGAAGTCTAAGTATATGGATACCTTCATGTAGTTGGGGAACCCAGCAGGCTCTGGAACTCGTCTCTGCTGAGTGTGTGAAGGACCTTCCTTCCCAGCAAAGGCCTTAAACACCAGAATGTTGATAGCCTCCATCAGAGAGAAGATAAAAGGGAGGGCACTGAGAAGGAGCAGAATTTAAAAAAAACGTGTTAAATTATTAAAAAAATTAATTATTATTATGCTCCTCTTGTAATATCCTATTAGAAGTTTTCTTGCTAAAATTTTCAAAAAAGAATAAAGCATTAAGAATCCATGAGAAGATGAGTGGAGCTCACCAGGAGAAGAGTTGATCCAGTTGCAGCATTGAGCTTGGATGAATGAATCTCTTCCTTTACTGTATCCATTGTTTTCCCAAATGTGTGATGTCAGGAAGTCAGTCATTAACTGGGATTTCTTCACTGTCAAGACTGGTGTCCAGCCAGCGATTACATAATTTTCCAAAGAACAATGCTTGAGGAAAATATTTTAAAACCTTACAATTGGCATAAAATCAGCTGGCAGTGGTTTTATTGCTCCGCCAGGCTTTACCAGTCATGGGCAATTTCATTAATAATACGTCATTAAGAATTCTACATCAATTTATAGGACAAAGGTGAAAATAGAACTGATTTGGTTTTGGTCTTGGTTAAAATATCTGTAATTTTCATATACTGTATACAAATTTATACTGTGTTTCTTTCTGTAAACCAGGGATGGCTGATGCCCGCCTCGAACACACTAAACCTGAGTTGAGCCAAGTGTTGCTATTTCAACACTTAAAATAATAAAATTGATAAGGTTCATATGAAGTAACTCATACAGCGTAGAACTGAATATTCATCAAAAGAGGTTTTTTTCAACATTCAAAATGTATTTATTCAAAATTCTCATGTTAAATGATGCATAATACACAAACTATTGCATGATTTTTCATCTCTTGAGATATAACGTTTTTTGTAGCTGTAGGTGTAACATTATTGGCTATTAGTGTTGAGTCCAGTGTTGTTGCATTATTGGTGATTCCGTCTTCATCCATCTAGCACTGGTGGTACAGTCCAGACTGCTGTATTAGAGTATAAAAATGTGTCTTCTCTGTAGAGGGTGGGGATTAGCAACACTTAGAAAATTAGCCAGTCATGTCATTTGACCAGGGGTGCCTAAACTTTTACATATAAAAGCTGTGCTATTGTGTAGGACGGAATTAGAACACATTAAATGTTGGGCTTACAGTGAACAAACCCTTATTAATCTTGTTGAAGATAAACCTTTTTTAGCTTGTCATTTTCTTTGTTCTCCCCAGATTATACTATCATGGCAAATTCCTGAAGTAACTGTGATCATAAACATATAATGAGATGACAACCTGTGTTTTAAATGCTTATAGCAACAATAGGTAATAAATATGCTTAAATTGGGGTCATGTCTCCACTGGTCATGGATAGAAATTCCCAGTTAAGGAGGTGTTTTCAAGCTGTTTGTGCACGACATTAGTTTCAAACCCAATCTAAAACACCTGGCCTAGCTAATCAAGAGCATCTGTTGATATGATGGAGTGCAGTAGACAACCAGGATCAGATACTCCTGCTTAGGCCTCTTGTGAAATTTTGTCAGTAAGCCTTACTTTTTCCCAACAACAACCAGAACCACTGAACAGCAAACAGCAGAACCGTTTAATTTCTGTCTAAATATCATCAGTCAAAACTCTTTCATTTCCACATGCTTGACTCCTTTTCTTTGTGGCTGCTCTTCATAACAGCCCTTATTGAGTGTCCTAGACACAAAAAACAAAAAGAAAACAAGAAAACAGCATTAGTTCCCGGGCTGGAAACAAAGGGCACACCATGGACTTTTCCTCACTCTAACACTCAAAGTATAGCGCTTGGCGTAGGTTAGTGGAAAATACCATTGCCCTCCATGTGAGCAGAGTGAGGTTTGATTCCCTAGCCTGGACAAGCACACTGAGCTACACCAAGACTCTTCATTTGTCTGCACATCTTAATATGGATGGCCCAAATTATTTCAATTCTAAGCTTTTGGGTTATTGGTGTTTACTGGGCGGATGTGTCCATTTGTGATGAGTTTGGAGTGAAGGCACAACAAAGTTTAAATAATCTCAAATATGTAAGTATAGGCATGTTTATCTGAGTACCCTGGTGAGGGTAAAAGGTTAGGGGAGCTTTGAAGCTCAAATCAGTTCAGATAGTTGCTGGGTGAGTTCTAGTAGCAGTTGAGGAGGGGGGCATTGATAACTATAACTGAAATTCTGATGACAATAGGTAAAACAACAATTCAAGGCATGAACATGGCTTTAATTCAATTCAATTCCATTTTAATAGTGCTTTTAACAATGGTCATTGTCACAAAGCAGCATTACAAAATGAAATAAATGTGAAATAAATGTGTGTGTGTGTGTGTGAATGAAATGCCTCTTTAGAAAGGCATTTCATTCTTTAGAATGGTGTATTTGGATGGGGGGGCTACAATCATGACTTCCATAGCAACATACAGTGCATAAGCAGAAACTACTAAAGTATTTGTACTACAATAAGAAAAATGCTTAAAATTACGGTTCTTTTTAGTTTGTTATGGGTGATTTTGAGTTGTTTATATACCGTGAAGTGCTACTCAAGCCAGCCCCATTTCTTTGACATCTGCCAAATGCCTTAATCGTAATGTCATGTCTCAAAGTTAAAGCTGCATCTGAGTAGGAGTAAAGATCTAAGTTTCAAAATCCCCATTCACTGAAGGCTGCATGCCTAGGTCTGAGACACATCTTGCATCTGATAAGTTGAATCAGGTGTGTTTGAGCAGTTCCCCACCAATGCAATTGATTCAGAATGGAGGTAAAAGACAATACGTTAACAGTGGTTGCAGTTGTTTAAGCATGCTTTCAGCTTGTACCAATCCCTGCAGTTGAAAAAAATTAATGGTTACTCCAGTTGTTCAGTTGGTAAAACACAGTCAGCTGAACATTAAGCCACAACCACCTGAGGCACATGACTATGACCAACTCTACAAGAGACAAGTCTGGATTGAAGGTATTTCTCCAGCTCACTTATTCCCTGCATTTGACCCAGTCCCAAGTCCTTCTTACCATGCCACCCTTTATGATGCTCCTTTTTAGGCACTCCCAGAAGTGTTCTTTCTTTGCCATGTCCTCTGGCCACTCGAGGTATGTCCGACATCTTACAAGCGTCACCAGGCTGGTCAGAAATCAAATAACAATCAAACAATCTACGCAATCTGCTCTTCAACAAAATGGTTCAAAACTCAGGTTCAGGTGAATGACTTCCAAACCTCTACATTAAACCCCTAACTTCCTGTCTTCTTGAAATTGTAAGTGATATATCTTTGAAATGGAGATGTTGTTTTCCAAGCAATGAACGCTTACTTTATGCTTGTCAGTGGTAATCTGGAACTTTCAGACTTGTTCTCCTTACTATAACATTAGCATGAATGTTTACCGGTGAAAAGCGCTGAGCTCAAAGGGGGAGATGTGCTCCAGGAAGATGAGAATGAGACGATGCTTCCGTTCTTCAAGGAGCCGGTATGTTGCCACTCGCATCTCCAGGCTGCACCAGTCACTGCGCAGATACCGGCGACTCAGCACACACACTGTGCACCGACTGCTGTAGATGCTTTCGGAGATATTGTCCACAATACCTTTGCCCACCTAAATATAAGAAGAGATATTCTAGCTCAGCCATGTGCAAAAGTTCAACCCCTCTGTGCAATGGACATCACTTGTTGATCATGGCATTTGCGATGGCATAACAGACATTTGATTGGGTTTTCAAACCTTTGTAGGCAGTAATTTTCCCATAGATATTATAGTATTGTAAATACAGTATCTATTGTTGCTGTTAGACAAAAATTTTATGTTATAAGGCAAACTAAAACCTTTCTTCACTTATAAAGGAATTTGATGTGCAAGTGTTTGCCAAGCAATCTAGGACCGTTTTTATTGGTCCATCGATCATGAAGTTCAGACAGTGTAAAGCAGAGGTCCCCAACCACCAGGTCGCTGTAAGAGTCTGAAAGATTTTTTATTTTGAAACAAAACGCTTGTCTTGGTCATAGGATACAGTACTTCAAAAATTTAGCCCACAGGCTAGCAAAAAAGTAAAAAAACAAGCGCACTTTGTTTTTAGTCATATCTATACTGGCCAATGAAAATATTGTTTTACATGGTCCGTGGCGCAAAAGAGGTTGGTGGCCACTGGTGTAAAGGTTAGCTGTTTTACCTATGTTCCATAAAAAAGTACACACTAGAAGAAAGTGGACAGATGAATTGAGAGAAAGGAAAGCAACAAAGACTGATATATTTAAAAACACGGCGGTCTATGAAGCTCACCTCAAAGTCTCTTTGGTGCAGGCAGAGTCGCAGCCTTGGCTGGTCTTGTTCCTCGAGCCTGGAAGCTAACTCCCCAAAGACCCAGGCTTCATCATGGCTACTGAAGGACACAAATGCATCATATTTCACCTCCTCTTCTTCTTGTGAATCCCTTTGTCTTCTCCTCATCCACTTCCTGCCAAGCTTCCTCTCCAAGTGTCCTCTCAAGCGAAAGACGAGGACCACGCAGGGCCAGTAATAAAAGTGAGTTGTAACAGAAGCCAACACCAGCAGAGTGATGGTGATGGATGTGACCAAATAACATAGGTACTGCACATCTGTCTGACACACCTTTTCCATGGTCTCCAAGTAATTCCGACTGTTATAATGCCAAATACATTGTTGGTTCTGCAAGTGGACCACCTGCACTTGGCGTGAGGTCTCTGCCCAGTCAAGGAACCAGCCATTTTTACAGTCACACTGGAAGTCTAATCTATCGAGTACAACCACTGTCAGCGATGGCACCACATCAAACATCCCATCCACTAAAAGCAGAGGGGTGGTAACATACATCCGCAGCAGCACTAGTGACTGCAGATCCCTGAACATGCTTTTTGTTAAGAAGTTAAGACGGCAGTTGAGCAATACGAGGATCTGGAGCTTTTTAAGATTCCAGAATATCATGCCTGGATCTGTGTGGTTGGAAAGATTGAGATTGATTAATTTGAGATGCTTGAGATGATGCAGAGTGTTGATGTCCGTGTATTGCTTATGTTCTTTCTCAGGATCACCGCTGTATTCAAAGGATTCGATGTTTGTGGGATAGCTCCAGAAGGAGCGGGATTTACAATAAAACATTAGTTCAACTTTCAGCTTTAGTTCCTGCACTGACCTAAGGACTGTATTATTACAGTCATCAATATATATGGTATAGATATTTAGATTTAGGGCAAAGGGTCTTTCAAGGGGAGAAATGACGCCGAAGTGCATGAATGACATAAATAGTCCAGTATCAATGCTGAGCCTGCGGATCTTTGGTGGAAACCCATAAAAAATCTGACTAAGGTAGAGCTCAGAAAACATCAGTGTGCCCAACGTTATTTCTTGCAGCTGCTGTTGGTTCCTAAATGTACCTTCTTCGATCTTATGAAGGTCATTATTGTCAAGCAGCAGGATCTGCAAAGCCAGAAGAGACTCAAAGTCTGAGTAGGCAAGCTGCTTGATCTTATTAGAGTCAAGTTTCAGAATTCTGAGACTTTTAAGACCGTTCAGGGCTCCTTGAAGCAGAGTTTCAATGACATTGTTGCTGAGTAGAAGTTGCTCTAGTAAGGGCATGCAGGCAAACTGGTTGGACTTGATTTCAGTGAGTGAGTTCTTCTCCAGATTCAAGCTGGTGACGTTCCAGGTGCCATTATCGGTACTGCAAAACGATGCTTCTTTTAACTCCATGTTGACCATTGCTAATGATTTGATCAGTGCTGCATTTTTCCAAAAACCAAAATTAATTTCTTGTATCCTGGAGCTAAACATGTTCAGCATCCGCAAGAGCATCCCACAGTTCTGTAAACTTTTTTCAGACAGCAGCTCTGCTTTAATATGATCAAGTTCGAGTGTCGACACACTCAGGCGAACAGTCATGTGGCACAATTCCTCAAAGTCAGTGAAAAGCATTTTTGAGACATTCCCAGAGATGTGGACATTGCCGACCGTGCCGATCCCAGATTTCCAAAGGCTGCTGATGGACTCTCCATGGAACTCCAGGAATAGGCTAGAAAGATTCTGGAAAACCTTCAGAGAATCTGCTTGAATGGTCTGAATGGGGTTCCCTTTCAGGTTTAAGATTTTAACTCCGGGGAGCACTGCCGACTTTGCCATACAACTCTGATTAGATACGGTTAACACTCCAGAGTCCATCAGAGATAGATACTGCAGCTGAAACATATTATCAAGATGACAAAAAACCTCACTAAGCTCCTCCACGCAAACTCTTGCTAGCATCAGGCTCTCAAGCCCAGTGAAAGGGTCAAGTTTTGAGTGGGCAATATTTTTGAACTGAAAACCTGTCAGTTCCAGTTCCTTCAAATTGGCCAAGCCAGCAAATGCTTGAGCTCCCAAAGAAACACTTCGGCATTTGAAGAATGCATCAAAAATAATCTTCAAGTACTTCAGGTTGTAGAGGCCAAAGAAGGCATCAGATTGAACCTCATTCAACTGTCCTCCGTAGATAGATAAAAACTCCAAGGACGGCAAATTTGAGAAAGCTTTTACTGGAATTAGCCTTGCATTGTGAAAGATGCAGAGGGATTTGACCTCTGGCCTGACTTCCCTCAGATCTGTGCGGAAGTCTGAGATGTTGCACTCTGCAAATGGTCCAAGACCTGGATAATATTCGCAGGTAATGAAGTTGCCTATATCATTGAGAAGGTTCTCCTCAAAGCTGAAACAGTGCTTAGCAATGAGACTAGACGCCACCTCACATTGGCTAAGACACAGCAAACAGAGAGTCAGAAACATCTTGAAAAATCTTCAAATTTAAGGAGAAGTGGTCTCTTCCCATTGGCAGTAGCAAATATTATATATATATCAGTTATGGTCAGTCAAAATTCTTCAGTGGTCCACAGACTATTAAAAAAAAAAAAAGTAAGAAAATTATCCATGAATCTCCGAAAGTTTAGCTGTTTTCGTGACCACACTACATGATTGCACCAGGTTGAAAATGTGATAAATTTTCTTTATAAATTTTTCATTATAATTTTGCTGTCAGAACAACCCTTAGATCACCATTTTAATATTTGATCTAAATTTTTAGATAAAAAGATTAATAAACATTATAACCAATAAGGTATTTAACCTCCTAAACATTGGTTTTTGTATTTTAATATTTCCTATTTGAGAACAGAATTAATAAAACTGATGAAGCAGGATTGTTTAATTACACAATAAAGTCACTAGTGTGTAAAACTAAACTCAAACAATGCAACGCATCCTGTTCCACACAAAGACCAGATTCCGCCCCAAATCTTCCCAGAGCTATGTGTCCTTACTTCTAATCACAAATTATTAAGCATAAAAAACAGTTTCAACCTTAAAACTTGACGAATTTTGTACTTTTGTCTTGGACACGGCTATAGAGCACTTTGGCAGGGATCTGTGCCATGTTGTTTTTACACTGATTTAGTGTTTTTGGGCTTTTGATGACTAAAATATGTCCACAAATTAGGACACTAAGTTAAGCAAAGTGATGTACAAGGCGCAGAAAATAAAAACAGGGAGAAATAAAAAAGGTAGAAAAGTAAAAAAAAAAAAAACCTAAGAAAAAATTGCAGGAAGCAATTTTTGCATTTTGAGCCATACTATCACAGACTTCAAATTCAAAATGTCCTCTGTAATACTGACACTTCCCCACCACGGGTCTTACCAGCTAAAACAGTTCTGTTCTTAAAAAAAATATGCCTGAAATTTGAGATGTTCATTCAGACGTTATTTGGAGTGCTACTACAGAAACATTTTTAATGTGTTGCTAAAAGCTGGATTAATGCTGGATCTTCCCCAACTACGACCTCAATTTTTTTTTTGCAGTGAATATTTATGAAACAAAAGAAGGATTTTGGTAATCTGGTCTAACATTCTAGCCAAACGTATATATTATATATCATAACAAACTCACCTGCAGCATTGCACCTTAAATATAGTTTATACAGCGCATTTGTAGTCCAAGCACGTTAAGTAAATGCCAAGTGCTGTGAAGATCTGCGGTACGCATTTCACCTATTTTTACACAGCTTTGAAACCTCTACAGTAAAGAGGAACTGAAAGGAAGACGAATGGATGTTCCGTGCTGAAGGTCCTGGGTGTGCTTGCGTGATTATGATTGCACAAAAGCACAACATGTTTAAAAAGAAAACGCCTCTAGGATTTTTTTTTACTACACACTACAATACACTCCTGCACTTTTTAATGCCAGATACCTGTTCAGCTTATTAGGCCAACTGTCACGGCTGAGGCCCAGTATGGGCCACCGTGTTATGTTTTTGATTCTGTCTTGTGCCATGCAACGAAAACGAACGAAAAAACTAAAACTAGAATTGAAAAAGCATTTTCGTTAACTAAAATAAAAATAACAAGTTTAAAAAAAACCCGAAAACGAACCGAAACTGTTTTGTGTGTAAACAAAACGAACTTAAACGAACTAATATTATAGCAAAAACATCCTTCAATTTCGTCTTTGTAATAAGCCTTTTGGGTTGAATTAAAATATATTTACTTCACGCTGCCAGTTTTAAGTCAGGTGTTTGACCCGTATGCACCACGTAGTCTGTGACGTCACGTGTTTATAGTATGTCCGCGACGCCGCCGGCTAGCGTGATGGCTGCAGCGAAAGTTGGAAGACCTATTTGGGACTATTTGGGAATTTCTTTGATCATGACAGTGTCAAAAGTAAAAGTAAGTGCCTTATTGTT
>JBBPDH010178863.1:0-18548 GCA_037974565.1 Clupeocharax schoutedeni | reverse complement strand
GTATGTATATATATATATGTATATATATGTATATATATATATATTATATTTAATATTTAAATAAACAAGGTGAAGAAGGACCAGTTCATTCTGGCGTCGTGTCCATATATATATATATATATATATTCAACTTTTTTATTTAAATATTAAATGGGGACAATTTTCCCTTCTGCTACCAACGTCACCTTTGTGCCAATAAAGGAAGGAAGTCCCCTCTTCCCTTGCTTCCTGTGCTTGAGCTTGTGTGTGTGTGTGTGTGTGTGTGTGTGTGTGTCTCAAGGTCAAAGAGACTGCATAGTCATGGTCAAGGGTAGCCGCATAAAGACACAATGGCTGGCGAGGCGTCTCGCCCGGAATATGATGTTGCTTTTGTGGCCTTGGTCTTAGAAAAGCGTGCTACATCAGCTTTTTGAGAAGATAAGAAATACAGCTATTTTCTAGATTTCTCGCTTAGCTACAGCCACTCAATCGTCTATAGATAATGATTATATTGTATTATATTGTTTTATTATTCGAAAAAATAAGATAAAAATCTAGCCACAATGCCTTTAAACCAAAACCTTTTGGGCCTCTTGTTCACGAAAAGAAAGAAGCCTTATGTTTACGAATGCTTGGCAAGATGAGTCATTCTCAATGGAAGTATGGCGTCATTACGAAATGATGCGTTTTGCATTAGCCAAAATGACTTTAGATAAAATTCTTTAGTGTTTCCCATTTTCAAATTGTTCCCCATTTTCAAGATTGTGGTTTAATTTTACGTCTCTGAAATCAAGGCCTGGTCATTAAATAAAACCTTAACATATGAGTACATCCGAGTAAAATTGTCTTAATTATACTTTTAACCGTAAGTTAACAGAACAATATCCTGTATTTATCAAGTAGGCTCAAAATTTTCAGATTTTCCACATTTATTAAAACGCTACATTTTATACATTTTATACACAACAGTGAACTCCCGAGCAGATCATTTATTGGGACATATATGTATTTAGAATTATGAGGCAATCTTCACAAGCTTAGCAACTTCATTATGTTTGCATACAAATATATTCAAGAATTTAAAACTATACATCTGGAAATACAAACATACAAACACACACACTCTGTTTCACACAAACACATATCCCAACTCTCAACGTCCTGTATTGTATTGTTTTATTATAGGTAATGTTGCTGTTGTGTTATTACATTATATCCCACATTAATGTAATACAAATTTATTTTAGAAAAAAGGTAACAGGTCAAAATTCGCGCTGACAAAAATAATCCAGGCAGGAGAGCGCGTAGCAATACGCAATAAACTTAAATGTCCACAAGGCAATAAACACATTCCAGTTTGGCGGCTGAGAGAACGTGAATGAGAGGAGCATAAAAACAGAAGCAATTTACACATCTTTTCGCACCAGAGAGTCTTAATTAAATAATAACAAATAACGCACGATACTGTACAATTTCACAATAGCAGCCTCGCTTACACACTCGGTGTCAAAAAGAAGACGGATAGTCTTTGAAACGTGAGCATTTATGGATGCTGCTGCTTTTCGTAAGCATGGTGGTTCATCGCTGATCTCAATAAAAATCCATTATTAATGGATCTGCAGAACACCTGACGCTTACCCCGCCAACGCGACCTGTAAAAACAGAAGAAATTTACAATTTTCTTTTAATTTATTGTTTTTGGGGAAGCCAGGAAATCTGAGTTACATCAGACTCAATCCAACAAATATACATATTTCTAACAAACCTGCTTTCATTGGAACCACAATCAGGTTGAATGCATGTGGGCACTCGACTTGGACTTGCAGACAAATTTCTTTTCCTTCACGCGTCGATTCTGGAACCAGATTGTGACCTGACGCTCGGTGAGGTTCGTGGCAGTGGAGATGCGGCGCCTCTTGTCTTTGGTAATGAACTTGCTGGACGCGTACTCCTTCTCCAACTCCTTCAGCTGGACCTTCGTGTAAGGCACGCGCTTCTTGCGGCCGCGGCGATAGCTACTGACCTCTGGCTGTAGTGGCACCACATCTGCAAGAGGGATTAATAGGAGGAAAAGAGAGGAAAACATTAATGCAAACAAAATATGAAATAGACTATTATTTAACTGCACTCTCAAACATCTCTAAACGTTTAAGTGAACCACTTCATTTCATTGATCTATTTGCGTTTTGGGAGAGTGAGCAATAACAATAATGGTATTTTACCATGGAAATGCAAAACGATTAAGCACGTCAGTTTTGGTGAACGAGTAAAGCTTAGACCGTCCAGTATCAAATCAGACCACATTCAAAACAGCGTTCAGAACAAGTTTTGCTCTGTCAGTGTTTGCAATGTTCAATGTTACGTTTAGGTGAGGAGTTGTGGGTAAAAAGGCTTACACTGTGTTATGACTGTAACAGTGTATGAAGATGTTCGGACATGAATGCTCGGTTATGAAAGGGCAGATTGCAAGCAGAATATTTTCGCATATGCATGTTTATTACTGGGTTGTACAATTACCAGTAGCTTCGAGACCTACTAAAACAAGGCATCATTCTGCAATCCTGCATCGGCGAAAGCGTATTCACTTTGATTCTGAAGAATGGAAGTATATATATATATATATATATGATGTGTGTGTGTGGTGTGTGTGTGTGTGTGTGTGTGTGTGTGTGATTGTGTGTGTGGAGGGGGTAAATTCAGTAGCGCAGGTATTTCAAATTTGATGATATGATTCAACGTTCAACATGTTTTTGTTAAATACACACACACACACATGAATACACACACACACACACACACACACACACACACACACACACACACACCACACACACACACACACATATATATATATATATATGTGTGTGTGTGTCTGTGTGTGTGATTGTGTGTGTGTGTGTGTATTCATCCTTTTAAAAGTGCAAACATTGACTTTCTTACAGTACATTGCAATTTCAGGCAATATGCTTTAATTTGCCTCAAATACAGGTCGCAAAAATTGAACCAAGTAAATCCTAAATAAATACCAAAGAAAGATTTAGATGTCTTCCAAAACATTTTAATTGCATTCAGGCTAATTTTGGCGAAGCAAAACATTTGTTTCCCGGCCTAGTGTGCTTTTCGACTGTCGTTTTTTTGTTTACAAATGAAGTGGATTCTCAAAACAAACACAAATCAAATTCACGTGAACTATGAAAGGTGAACTATAGCCACCAAATACAAATGATAAGATTTCTAATTCTTCAATAACACATGGTGTGTTTGCATATTTTTGTCGTCCTCTCACGCACCTTTATTATGTCATTAAATGAGTACATTTCAATCAATTAAATTCGGATACACGTGGACCAAGAATAAGGATTAACTAGCAATGTTTATAGGGTCATGTAGATCAGTTAATAGACAGCATTACAAAAGACAATAGAGAGATAAACTGTAGCCTATTAAAAATGAGACTGACTGCAGGGAACGTGCCATTTGGAAATGCTCCAGTTGTTTTTTTGGAAGACCGTAAAGAACAGAGGTCATACTATCAGAGTACGATAATGCTGGACACCTCGTTTCTACTGAGACTCTGCAGCTTTCTCTTCATGTATGAGAACTGGAAGTAGAGACACGCATTCAAAACCAACCAATCAACGAATTCGGAAGATTTCTCGGTAACATTCTGATGTGGTGCGACCTGAGTTTATATTGTATATTATGTTAATAGCTCATTCTAACGTTTGTTGCCTCTGAGGCTCGCCTGCATAAACAGAAGTCTAACGAAGGCCTATATTAGCATTTGTGCTCACTCTCTGCTCCCCCTCCCCAGACACAACCTCAACCACTCTCTCACACACACACACACACACACACACACACACACACACACACACACACACACATAGACCCTTCCACAAATATACATCCACACAGATTTACATATTGGCATTACTGTTAGATATTACAATTACTATTTAAATAAATATATATACAACCATTATAATTATTATTATCGCCAATAACAACAATAATAACCTAAGAAATCCCCATGTAATATTTTTTAATTGGCACATTACAACAGATTGGCGACTGAAATGTGTGTGTGCTGGGCAAACAACATTTAAACATTTTTATTCCATCTTTAACCAAACATTCGAAAGTCAACACGAAAAATGTAATACAGCAGGTTACATATACTCCAAAAACCCACACTAATGCAACACTGAACAACCTTTACATCCGCATTTTTTGGTATCCGTTTTTGCTATGCACATGTTTGCATTTCTTTGCTGGGACCTAATCTACAGTAATAAGGACAACAGTGAAGGTGCAGTTTGGTATCCTAGGCTATACCTGGGAAGGGAGACTTCCAGAGGTGGCTCGACTGGGACTGCTCCTTGGAACAATACACCTGGCCCTCCCAGCCGTTCGACAGCGCCCAGTGATTATAACCGTCCACTGGAATTAAAGTCTCGTGCCTTGGCTCCGGGTGCGCACTGATTCCTGGCATCACAGACATGTCCAGGTAGCCTGGGACGGTTTGATACGTGCTGGCAAAGCTCGGGTAGAAAGCGAACTCTTTTGCTCGGCTGGAGAGCTCTTCGGTGGGCAGGGGTCCCCCAGGCTCCGAGTATTTTTCGGCTGGATGGTAGGAGCACGGTTTTTGTTGCACGTTATGCGACAGACGGCATCCGTAGTATGGGTTCCCGAATGGGTACCCGCAACCCAACGAGGAGCCCGAGGACGTCTGCGGCGCCGGGCACTGCCTGCCGCTTTCCTGTGTGGGTATGTCCGGGTAAACAGAGCCCTGGTGGCTCAGTATGCCTCCAGAGTGGCGTCCCAGTGACGGGTGCGAGACCAGTTCTCTGCAGTGGTTTGCAGGACAGTTGCTGCTCAGTCCCTCCATGCCTTGGTTTTTATGCGCGCCGTTTTCATTCGGGCTTTTTTCGTAAACGTACATCAAGGTGTCCGCCCAGCGTGGATGCAGGACCAGCGAAGTCGTCATATCACGAACTGTCGATGTCTTTTTAAAAGTCGACTACTCCAAGAGGGGCACCTCACTTCCAAGCTCATTTTCTCCCTCCTCTGCGCATGCGCGTCCACCATAAGCCTCCAATGTCCAGTTTGCTATTAAGCGCAGGGCTTTTGCTGACACGTGACACTTTCAAGAGCCAAGCAACGGTGGTAGGGTGGGGGGTGAAGGTAGTAGGAGGCGTACTTGTCATCCCTTTAAATGGTCAGTACACCAAGATTTACCCAGGCGTTTTAAAATGTGACGGACCCTGTCATTGGTTGGAACAACAGAGGCGACCGTCCTTAAAGGGGAGGGCACGTGAGGGATACAATCAAGCAAATCAAGCAATAGTGCGAGGCAGCAAATTCTGTACAAAATTGATTTAATAATAATGGGAGGCCTGCAATGCAGGGCCAGTGTTTTCTAAGAAGGCTGTCTCTGTAAATCTGATATTTAAACGTCGTTTGATCGTCTGATATTTTACGTCGTCTCGTCTCTCTATGTACCTGTACAGTATATAGCAGAGATGACAATAAAGTTGACTTTGACTTTAACTTTGACTTTGACTAAACAGCTCTTTGAGATTTGCTTTTAAAATATTTTTTAAAATATTTAAAAACTAAATTTTGAAATATTGTCTTACGGGAAAATGGTAGGGATAATATGTGCGAAAGTCAACCGTTTGAAATAAAATAAAACAATTCGTTAGACCTCAACTGCCGCGTAAACATATTTATTATAATGTTACTGTCATAAGTCTACCATTATAGTTTTTATTACAACCATACTTTACAAATCAAGACTATTTTTTCGCAACTCTAAAATTACTTTTTGACAAATAAAACCAAATATGCAATAAAGAAAAGAAAATGTTATTAAAGCGAATAAACAAAAATGTTTTTTTTAAGTTCTTTGAACGTTTACAGAACAACAATATATTTAAGATGTATTTCTTTTAACCTATATTTTTCCATTTTTTAAAAAATAAATAAATATAATAAATGGGGAATAAAAGGGCATTTTAACTTACATTTTTTAACAACAACGTTCATTTTAAGTTCAAATTCTAACTTTTAACTACTAATAACACGAGACAGCAATCTGTTTTCACATCTGTTATGTTATTATATGAAGTTACATTAATTCAATTTTTTAAAGTTTAAGTAATTTTTCCGAGTGAGGAACAAAAACCAATTAGCCCAGTAAGGCGAATGGCTCGCAAATATTGACCACTGGTGAAAACGCCAGCTGCCAGGAAGTCCAAGGTCAAGGTAGGAACTCAGACAAACAGGGTCGTAATCAGTCTAGACAGACAAGACCGTACTTCACACTCGCGCAGTGGAGTTTCCGTGCAAACAATCCCACTTTCAGTGACACCTCCGGCCTAAATTTGCGTTTAAAACAAATCAATAATAAATAAAGCCCAATTTAATAAAGCCCAATTGCCAGCAATTTAATTAACAAACAGTACAGACACGTTTACAATAAATGTACATAATTGACCATATAGGGGGGAAAATTTGTTATTTCTGATCAACATTTTGAAACTGTGTCTGATCCTAGAGCGTTTAAGAACTGATTTCAAAAACGTACATTCCAGATCCACTTTTAAAATGTCTGCATTTAAACCACAAAATCACCCAAAACACATTAACAGATTTACCTCCAGGCGTGCTAAATACTCCCCAGAAGCACCAGACATTTTTTTTGGAAGACACGTGGCAAAAAAGCGATGGAGAACATTAAACACTTTCCATTTCATTAACTAAACCGGTACGAGCTATCTGGATAAAAAGGAGACGTGCAAGCGAAGAATAGCAAATGTACAACGATTAAATTACGACCCTGAGCTATCCATCTATGTAGAGCTATCCATATATATAGCTATATATCTATACATGCCTCAGGTGAATGTTTAAATGTCCAGTGATACAAAGTGTTGTAAAATTTAAGCTGTGTAACTATAGTACTGTACATAGTATGTATACAGTACCCACGTAGTATAGGACTGTGTGTGTGTGTGTGTGTGTGTGTGTGTGTATGGTACTAAAAGCCATGGTTAAAACCCTTAATATTATAAATTCAAACGCCAACGCATAATATTTTAAACGATGCTACAGAATAACCAGTTTTGGTTCCCTAAATTATCTTTTTGTTGACATGCTCTCTATAGAACAAAACTATCTTTCAAACCCGTGTAAAAAACAGTCATACTGCAGGTCAACTATTTAGTGCGAGCCAGGAAGCGGGCTCTCTTTGAACTTCTTCCAGAAATTCTGTGTTTATCCATGCTATTGTATTATTATAGCAAAAGATATAGACCATCTGAGTGCTTAAATGTGGCTTAATGAGCTAAGAGACTTGTCTTTGTTGGTATAAAGAATTTTCTTCATCATTGTGTGACGTTGTCGTGTACATGTGCTGTGCGTGGGAAAGTAATCAGTTGCGCAGGTATTTCAAATTTGATGTCATGATACAACGTTCCACATGTTTTTGTTAAATATTTTTATTTAGTAACTCATGCTTTGAGAGACATACGATTTACCGATTGATACGGTTTTTTTGTATTGCTGTGCTTTTGTAGGGAAATTTTAATGAACGTTTAATTAAACAAATAATGGATTAGAGCAGATCGTATCTGTTTGTTTATTTAAAATGACATATTCCGTATCCTGGATCATAACCAGATCTTCTTTACATACAAGGTTCGTTTTCAAATTATCTCAAAGGAGGGAGGTCTTTACCAGCCATCTGATCCTGCTATCTGACTAACCGAGTATGTTCCCAGACGTGTTTTGCCTACTGTATTAAAATTATCTGTATTATGAATTGGAGCTGAGCTCAGCTCCTCTAAAACACTCCATCTAAAGATTAACCAATTGAAAGGACATTCCGATCAAAAAAGACTAAAATATGAAGAAGCTAGACTGAGTACCTGTACAGCCTAAAGCAAATTGCCTTTCGTTTTCTTCTAGTAGCCAAACGACCATGATCGCAACACTTTAACAAAACTAGTTAAAACGGGATCTGAACAGAAATTCAAGCACCTTTTTGTCAACTTGAAATCAGAAGAACTTTAAAGTTAATACACATTTACAGTCACCCTAGCCCATCACTTCATTCCACTGAATGTGGAATCTTTCAGTGGAAGGATTGATCTTGTTGTCTCCTGTTGTTGATCCTGTTGTCTTTTGATCTTAGTTTACGTGTCAAACGGTTCTTGAATTTTGGGTGCACGAAGATAAGGACTGTGTGGTAAATTATATGTTGAGGCGCTTTCCATCGTTCTAGCTAATGCATTGTTTGTTTTGGGCACAGGTCTGGAACGGGTACAGTCAAACAATTAACATTTATACAGCTTAGAAACGCACTCTTTAGCCCTGAACCACAATAAACAACCCCGAGTCCCTTCAAGCGCCACAGTGAGACCAACAGACCTCCGTCACCCACAGACGTCCAAGTTCAAGTTAAAAGGCTCTTTGTCCAGACAGCAGTCGCCAGATCTTTCCAATTAAGTGGCCTCGTGCAAGCTCGTCGTTTGCAATGGCATCCTGTCAGAAAATTGACGTGTATAGATCGAAAACAAAAATTATAATTATTATCATTATTCAGCGAAGTAGATGTAGATTAGTAGATTAGTGACCTGCACATGCATTACTTTGCGAAACCTTATAATAATGTTTGTGGACCGCAACGAGCCTGTAATATTTGGCTTGGCATGTTTTCACGTTAACGTAGTCACCGGTTCTGAGGTTCTGATAATTATATAAAAAACATTTAAATACATTAATAAGTAATTTTGTTCCTTTTTATTACACGCAAATATCAGTTAATCTTTACGTACATCAACTATATAGATAATAATCTATATAATCTATACGTCCCATGGCACTGGACTGGAGTCGCCTGGTCCCAGTGGTGTGAGCCTCACCTGAAACAATGACTTTAGGGCTGATACTGTTACCGCTCGGATCACAGTTAGGATGAAATAAAACATTTATACACCCTCCTCGGGACTTTGTTTGGGCAACTGCTAATCCAGAAACAGGTTTCATAAAACGCCGTATACACTGTACAAGTTCCCAAAAGCTGCCCGCTGCACTCTCAGTCTGCAACAGGAGCTTGTTAAACTTTTAAAAGAAGGCTTATGGTTATTTTTAAGGAACCGCTTTGGGAAGGGAATTGGGAGTTATGGCGTCAAGGATATTGGAGCAACACGTTCAGTTCAAGTGGGCCAAAACGAGGATAAAGCCTGTATGAAGGCAAATTCAAGCTAACCAACAAAGGGAAGCACAATGAAGGTGAGCAAAGGAAATTAATTCTATTATAAAGCATATTTTCACGTGCACACTTCACTTGCACCAAAGTGCAATACAATAAAAACAAAAATACAAAGCAATACAAACAATCAATTATTAAAAACAAAACAAAAAAAATAAAACATGTTAAAATAAGATAAAATGAAAAAAACGGAGATAAATCATCCCATAGAAAAGACATGTCCTCTAAACTATAAAGTCAATTACATTTATCAGCTAGATGTGTACATGGATAAATATTTTAAGTTTCCAAGTCAAGTCATATACATCAAGCACACAGTGAGATGAAATATGGTCCTCCTGGAACATAGGTGCCACGTACGCAGAACACAACAGCAGCACACTCAGACACAACAACCGAAGGTGAAAAAGGAAGAATGAATTACATTTATATAGGGATGTGATCGACCGTCAGTAAAGTCGAAATTCAGTCAACAAGTCGTGTGTTGACGTCATCACACAGACGCAGGGGAGGAACACAGGTGTCCAACCACATTAACAGTCTCTGTAACATTAACAGTCCTTATGGCAATTAAACAAAATAGAACATAGGATGATACCTTCTGGTAAATTTAAGTTCCCTCAGGAGGAACAATATCTGCTTGGGCTTTAGTCAGTGGTTGCCCCAGCTTGGGGAAGGGTCCGAGTGGAGCCGGTACCAGTCAAGGGCAGTTTCCCACCGCGATCAGTCGGGCAAATGTGCAGAAGTTCCCCACGGAGAAAACAGAGAATAGAGAGTCAGTTCTGATTAAATTTGCAGAGGATTATTTATATCTGTGGGTATGAAAGCGCCCTGAGACACCAGCACCTCCACTCCACCGTCACAAACCTGAATTAACGCGAGGAGTGGTGGGACGACAACACCGGTGTCCTCATTAATACAGTTACACAGCTGCAGTTCGAATATGTCTGTAAATCTTAACTTAAACATTAATGTAATCAAGCCAAATATAAAACCAAAGCTATTTGTCCCTGCCAGGGCATTCACCCTTTACTCAGTTTGTTATAGAAAAACAAGTCCCCCTCAGGGTCCAAAGACTTGGGGGCGGAACCATTATAACAGCTGCAAAGTGGGGGCAACTCCATATTAAAGTCCATGTAACTAAATTCAGTGTCATTAAAGCCCCTGTTTGTATAATGGTCAGGCGTCCCATGACTTTTGTCCTCATAATATGGACAAAAGTAATGGGTCACCTGACTCCCGTGTAAACCAACCAAGAGGTAGAGCGCTGAGCTGCGCGCACACACCAGCACAAAAGCAACTAAATTTCAAAATAAACGGATTTAAAAAACTGCATTAAAGTGCGATAAAATAATTGTAGGCGTTAAATAATGCATTAACGCATTATGTATATAAATACTTACCTAAATACGTACCTAAAAGTAATTAGTGATTTGTGCACGTATTACAGTATGTGGGCAATGTTCAAGTTGACATCAATTATAAACATTCACCCAGTCATAATCATTATAGTTTATTATTCATACTTTTGTCCTTTATTAATCTCGTGTCTCTAATATACACCTACCTGGTAATGTGTGTTCTTGGAGTCCTGCCAAGTTTTGTGCGTTTCTGCACTCAAGTAAACTGAATCTGCACAAAATAATCAACCCTCAACGATGTTAAAATTGGTGTTCTGGTGCAAAGGAGGGGTGCTGCCGGACCAATGATAGCCAGTGTTTTTGATTATATATTTTAATTATTCCGGGGTCTAATTCATACATTTGTCTATTATTAATCCGGGCTCTACAATCTACTACTCACAGGGATGGGTGGAAAGACTGGAACTGGTAGGAGAGTGTTTTCCTGGAGCATATGGAAACTTACATAGGTTTGTACGTCCCTGCCCTCAAATAAGCACA
The DNA here is from genome assembly GCA_037974565.1 of Clupeocharax schoutedeni. Classification (NCBI taxonomy): domain Eukaryota; kingdom Metazoa; phylum Chordata; class Actinopteri; order Characiformes; family Alestidae; genus Clupeocharax; species Clupeocharax schoutedeni. The sequence continues at coordinate 7,388 of JBBPDH010178863.1, read as the reverse complement.
AGAAAAGGTAAACAATATTAAGCATATTAATAAAACAAGAAAAACTCAAAACAATGGGTAAAAATTTGGAAAAGTTTAAAGAATCAGTCCATTATATGAGCTCCCAATTCAGTATTTGAGCTTCAGATGATTATAAAAAAACCTGTCCTTTTGCCTGGAAACACATATTGCTCGTAAATATAGTTCTAATTATATAAATGAAACCTCCAACCCAACTCTGCACTAGTTTGTATACAAATCAGTAACCGTAATGTGCAAGAAATAAACGGAGAATTAAAATGGACGCTAATCGTTGCTATTATGTATTTGTTTATTTATTTAAATTTGTTTTCATTACTTTATTTGTCATGAATTTGTTGCAGTCCAAATAAACAATTAATTATATCACTTCGGATTCTCCGATTAAGGAAGGTTTCAGGCTTCGCCCCTTTTGCCTGATGTCAATATGCAAATCAACGGTTATATGAGATCAAAGTTCAAGTTCAAGACTGTCTAGTGTTTCTCCACCGCGCATGCGAAACACACACTCCCACTCCCACAAATCCACACCTATCCATAAAAAGATATTTCATATCGTGATGAAATAATATAACAAAATAATTATAGTAACAAAATAAAATAATAATAAATAGCTTATTGAACCTCGAGCCTAAAATCAGTTTTTAACCATTTAAACGAATGTTTTTACCACTTTATTTATTATTTATTACTTGTTCAGGCTAATGCATCAGTGAATATTTTATTCGCTTATTTAAATGATATTTAACACTTGTTTAATTAATAATGCACTATTCAACTATTCCAGCTTTTCTTTCTGAAACAGAAAGCTGGTTGGCCAGGAAATCTCGTGTTCAGTCTATATTTGTGGTTGATCCTTTAAATAACTGTCCCTTTAAAGGCTTCTGTGCTGAATAATTACACTAAAACCAAGCTCTTCTATAAACAGTGAAACGAATTCCAACATTCCTGATTCTTCCTTAGTTCTGGAGAGGAAACTGATTTTGGAATGGAGAATCAAAGAATTTAAAACAGTTTTACCATATAAAAATAGAGTATTATTACAAAATTAATTACAGCAAAACATAATTTACAAACACATAACACAACAAACAAATACATGACACAACATACAACTATATTAAAGCATACACACATATTACCAAGACATTCACATATATAATTGCAAAACATACGAATATAAGATAAGAAAGAACTTTATTTATGCAGAGGGATATTCTTTTGTCATGAACATGCTCAATGCAGCAAGAGAAACAAGAGTAATAACGATATACAACAAGGATTTAAAATAACTGAACAGTAGAATAGTGCAAATATAATATCAAATAAATCTAACAAGGTAACAATGTAACAATATCAGAGCAGATAAAAAATAAAATAACAACTATTAGTGCAGGTAATTCTGAAAAGTGACAGTGCGCAATAATGTGTGCGCGCGCGCGCGCGCGTGTGTGTGTGCATGTGAATCCATAACTAAATTAAAAACTAAAAAAATAACTAAACTGAAAAAAAAAAATTTCACCCCATAATATACATAATACTACCGACAGATATAAATAACAGTATGAATAAATGCCAATACATAACTACAAAATAAATATATATATATGAGTTCTCAAATATATCATGTCTCCATATACAAATAAGGCAATATATGACACTGTATTGTATTTGTATATACACATATATGACACGGTATACAAATATGAAGCAATAAACAGACATTGCTTATGATTTTCTTTTTGCGGTGTAATAAACCAATTAAAACGGAATGCAGTTGTAACGTCCAGTTGTTATTAAGGACGAACAGCCAAATGCGCAAATAATACGCCACTTTTGTTCAGTGTAAGATATAACAAGTTGAGCCTCTGGGTCTAGTTTTGCAAATCCTGTCTATGGCAAGTCACCCAGTTCTTTTCCAATTCTGAATCAGTTCTTTTCCAATTTTTAAAAAAATATGACATTGTTTTGTTTAAGACTTTGTACTATGGTTGGTATCTGAAGCTTTAAATAAAAATATGGTCCTGAATAGGATACAAAACAGCAAGCAACTCATGGTAACCAGGAAGGTCTTCACAGTCCTCTTCACGCCAATAGAAAAATTTCCCCTAATGTTCCATGCATGTTTTTCCTTTCTGATCCATTCTTTTTTATATCGAGACACTTCTGTTCGGTTAGAACCTTCAGCTTTGACTGAAACAGAAACTGGACCCCGAACAGCATCCTGTCCCAAGCCAATTTTATGAGGTGGAGAAGCCACACAGTAACACGTTACCGCCATAGACATCAGCATTCCCGAGAGACCCGGGGATCCGTGACGCACTTCCCCTACTTTACAGATTCCTTGACAGAACGTTGGTTTAACGTTTTTCTTGGACTCAGTGTCTGGTCACACCGCTCTCCATGCTAAAATTCTGCACTCAAAACACACTTGCACTGTGTTTAATTCTCAGTATTTAATTTAAGACGCTGTTAAAGACGACAATTTCCCACAATTCTGAAGAATGACGGTGAGAGTCTCTGAAGTGGAAGATCAGTTGGATGATAGACGATCAATAGATCTTCAATTTGTTGCTTTACATGCGAAAATAGTAATAGTAATGGCTGTTTACTATTTACAGTTTACTGACACAACAGGAACAACTTATTTCCCGTTATAGCTTATAATAAATAAAATAAATAAAAATCAGTATCAGAATAAAAACTGCACACGACTGCACAGCCACGCAGAGGCACAAAGAAACGAACAATATAAATATGAATTCTAAACAAAATCAACTAAAAACTCTGAAATTAATCATTGTGTATGACACTGTGTTGTAAAAACGACTACCATGTGCAATATTGTGTTCTTTTCGGGTACTAAGTCATCGTCGTTATTTGCAATATCCTTTGTGCAGTTGTTTTACCATGTCCAGTAGCATGTGATATTTTCTAAATGGGTGCTGAATCACCTCTTAAATATCTCATGTGCACGTGCAATATCACTACTAATACATTATGCTACCGGTCTATTCTAAGTGCAATAACGTGTCTTTAGAATTCACTATAAGTTATGATATAGTATTTATACCCAGCATTTGTGTCTCTGTGTGATTGACAATTTCGCCCGGTATCAATAAAGGTTTCCTATTTCTATTCTGATCCTGAAATGCTATTTATACTTACACTTAAGTAATTTACTTGTAAGACAAATAGTGGGTTGGAGTTATTATACCGATTCTTTTATTACACACGAGAGAGACCAGTATTAGATAAGATAAGCAATATTGACCTAAGCATAGTGATATTAAGACTAGTGTGCATAATGAAATGATTTCGTACCTAATCTGAAAACTGCACATGATATTGCACATGGTAAGACTATTACACATAATAATGCAAAATTACCCAAAAAGATAATTCACACTCACTCAGTGTGGTTAAGTACTGCTAACTGTCTCCTGTACTCAATCAAACTTAGGGTGCAACACTAGTCATCACATTCACACTATACGGCTAGATTATTTACATTTATGGCATTTAGCAGACGCTTTGAAGCGACTTCCATTCCCTAAATACAGGGGACAGTCTCCCGGGAGCAACCTGGGGTAAAGGGTCTTGCTCAGGGATCCAGTGGGGGTGCTGAAGGTAGGATTCGAACCCACGATCTCATGGTCCGGAGGCAAGTATCCTACCTACTGAGCTACCCCACCCATTGATTATTATTGTGTTATATATTAATTGTATTTTTTTTTCTGTCTTAATTGGCACTTGGTTGAATGTTCCTCTATGTTACTCTGGGGTCTCACGGCTGCCAATGAAAATAAAGTATCAATAAACCTTGAATAAGTGGCAATTGAACAGATTTTTAAAGGTTTTCAATAATGTATCCAAATGGCATTTTCTACCACTTTTTACCAACGAGTCGCCACAGTCTCCTTAATTGCTTTGTAGATTGGTCGAAATGCTTGAGTTAAATATAAACAAAAAGAAATATACACAAATAAACACACTAATGACTTCGAGTGAGATTCTTTCTTTAATCTTGACATATTGAAAAGTCATTAAATAACAGAATGCACGAAATTTTGGTGGGGGTGACGCCCATAGCAACCGAGCGATGTTTCCACAACCAAATCTCCTAATGTAATGTCCTGTGGTGCGAGGCATTCTGTGACAAAACCAGACAAGAATTTAACACATTTAACTAGTTTCCACATTTTCTTACATCGCTGAGTTATCATCTCTCTTGATATCCCACTATGGACAACATGTATTGTTTATAATGGTATATATCTTTTAAATGCGGTACTTATAAAAATATTATGTAAAGTTATAAGAAAGTTGATTAATTTAAAAGGGTATTTACACACGCATGCACAGTAGTTTCAAGTTTCTTGTTTCAAGTGTATTGTCTTATACAGTCCCTCCACAAGTGCAGAATAAACAAATTCTGTTTGTTTATAATAAACAAATCCACTGGAGGCAATCCAACAAAGTGAGACCAGGACTTGTTCTTCATCTCTCTGCACTTATTAGTACTATTCTGCTTTTGATCCTTCTGTCACACACACACACACACACACACACACACAAACTGTTCTGGTGTACACAATATTACACCCCAACTGTCATTTCCTATAAACACATCCAAATGTAAAGTTGTATTATGTACAAAAAAACATATATATTTTTAAATCCTGTTGGCTGCACTGTTGTATTTTTGTCTATCGTGGGCTATAGCTTTTAAATGTGGTACTTATGTAAATATTACGTACAATTATGAGAAAGTTAATTTATTTAAAAGGATATTTACATACACATGCAAAGAATTATTATATGTTTTTGGACCACCCCAATATTGTACACAACTGCCATTTCCTATAAGCAAACCCAAATGTAATGATGTATTATATACAAGAAAACATTTTTCTAAATCCTGTTGGATGCACTGTTGTGTTTTTCATGCACTCCTCCACTTGTTCTATGTGGTGCTCAGTGGTCCTGAAGGAACATAGTAGTCCTTGAGGAACATTGTGGTCCTGAAGGAATGCTGTGGTTCTAGAGAAACATTGTGGTCCTTTAGGAATGTCACAGTCCTGGAGGAACATTGTATGATTTCTCGTACTGTGTAGATGGTTAAAATGACAATAAATATCTCCTTGACCTGTAAAGGTAACTACATTACTATGTATGTGTGACCCTTGAGAAGACTAAACTGAAAGGCTCTGAAAGGCTCTGAAAGGCTGAAAGGCTCATTGTGGATATTTACATACACATGCAAAGAATTATTATATGTTTTTGGACCACCCCAATATTGTACACAACTGCCATTTCCTATAAGCAAACCCAAATGTAATGATGTATTATATACAAGAAAACATTTTTCTAAATCCTGTTGGATGCACTGTTGTGTTTTTCATGCACTCCTCCACTTGTTCTATGTGGTGCTCAGTGGTCCTGAAGGAACATAGTAGTCCTTGAGGAACATTGTGGTCCTGAAGGAATGCTGTGGTTCTAGAGAAACATTGTGGTCCTTTAGGAATGTCACAGTCCTGGAGGAACATTGTATGATTTCTCGTACTGTGTAGATGGTTAAAATGACAATAAATATCTCCTTGACCTGTAAAGGTAACTACATTACTATGTATGTGTGACCCTTGAGAAGACTAAACTGAAAGGCTCATTGTGTATATAACGAGACTAAACTAAAATTCTCTACAAAAATTTTACTCACTCGTGCACTCCAGAGACTCTAATCAGACTTACTTGTGAGATGGTTGCCTTATTAAAGCTGTTCGGGGATGATGTAGGAAATGACATGGTACATGTGTGTACCATGTGTGGTACAGAGATAGAATTTTCAAGCTAGATTTATCTAATTGTCTTTGCCTGAGAATGTGTGCACTTCAGTAGCCAGTTTATTTACTGTACTGTTATACTTTATTGCTGCTCTTGTATTTTTCTTGCACTCTCTCTTTTTGCACTCAGTGTAGTCCTGTCCTGCCCACACTAATATAGTCTTGTATTGCTTCTGGAAGAATGATGTAACCCTGGAGGAATGTTGTAGTCCTAAATGAATGTTTTGGTCCCGGAGGGGCATTGTGTTTGTGGAGGAATGCTGTGATCCTGGATGAGCACTGCGGCCCTTTAGGAAGGCTATAGTTCTGAAGGAACGTTGCTTCCCCTGTGTACTGTGTAGAAAATGACAAACACCTAACTGATTGTATTTGAGAAGAAGACCAAACTCTTCCAATTTTACAGAAGACTATTAACCAATGTTATTCATGTTCTCTGACACAGTGCACAGCTCTCCTTGATATGAGTTTTTGCAGATTGTCATTGCCCCCAAACTTTTGACTCATAACTTTCCATTTTTAGGATATACTAAATGTTTTAGTACAGATCATGTCCTGGGTTTTTGCCTTTTTTTCACCCCTTCGGGGGAACATCAGACCTGTTCCTGGTACAATGAGAATATCAGGAAGGGTGTGCTTTTCCTCATATACTGGCACGACAGACAAAGTGACTAAATCTAGCTTCCTAGATCTTTTCTGCCTCAAGGCTCAGCAACCCCCCAAACCCCCCACCTCGGTGTGTGCATCATGTCTCCATCTGATGAAACTTTATTTACCTTGAAGGAAATTGCTTATGGTTCCCTTTGACACATCTTCCATTGTAGGCTGTCTTGGCTGAGTGAAGGGAAGGACGCACAAGCAGGAACAACGGTGGTTACACAAAATTAGGGTTTTTGATGAGGAAACCCAGTGTCGCACACACCCGCACAGTCGGGCAGAACTTGCTGAGGTATTCAGTAGTGCAAAGTGCACAAACATAAACTAAAACCAGGGGCTCCAGAAGCATTTTTAATGTGAGGGGGGTGCATGGCCTACGTGTGGGTGGGGTTTCTGTGGGGTGGTGCATGGGTTGAAAAGTCTCTGTCCTTTTGGGGGATGGGTGTTGCTGCGACCGTGTGAAGTCTGTCCTTTTGGGAGGGCCAGGGATTGGTGCTCATGCAAAGTCTTGGTCGTTGTCCAGAACACAATACGTGGGGGGAAAAACCCCAATGACATTGGGGGGCTCTTTATCCCTGACGTACCTGCACATACCTCTTTCACACTGCAAAAGGAGGACATGTCATTAGGTACTTAACAACCCACCAGATGAGCTAATGAAGCTAATCCTTCTAATCTTGGTTACCCTAGGCATCTAACGACAACACACGACAGCCCATGACGTCACCTACCTGTGTTCAGAGCTGCGGGGGCGTGATTGAGACATTTAAGGACATCGTTCGTCCACTATCCCCCTGAAATGCGGCGTCCCCCAGGGTTCTGTTCTTGGTCCACTATTGTTTATCGTCTACATAATCCCTCTCGGTCAGATCT
>JBBPDH010178551.1:0-18549 GCA_037974565.1 Clupeocharax schoutedeni | reverse complement strand
AATATGTATGTGTTTTGTTAACACATTTTGAGAACCTGTATTTTGCATATGCAAATAGCATATTTTGATATTAAAATATTAAAAGTAGTACTATTACTTAATAACCGTTGATATCTTTTATAGTACAGATACAGTTAGCATTAGCTACAATGTTGACTGATTCACTTCCCTCCTGATGAACCACCAATTATTACAGTTATTACAATGTTAGGACCTTTTTTGACACAAAATCAGCACAGAACATTCCAGCACTGTAATATTTGTCCTTCCACAATAAACATTCCTACTCATGAAACTAGCGCTAAAATGAATAAAACTGTATGTCTGTAGACATTATTGTGTGGGTTATAATATTATTTCACAAAAAATAATTAGGCAAATTAGACTCTTTAGCATATAAACACAAGTTCTAAATCCCCATCACCCTGAAAGACCTCGAGTGGGTCCTCACCCCCTCCCCCACCCCCCTTTTCAGTGTGAAAGTACTTCAGTCCTCTTCACAGTTGCAGGAGCTGAAGCTGCTTAGACTCCAAGCCTAAAGTCCCTTGGACGCCCGCGGAGCTCCTGCGTCTAATCAAACAAAATCACCTTCTCCTGCTTCAAATCAAGACTCCGACTAAAACGCATACCTCTCCATCACTCTCACACTCCAACATACTGTTAGATAGATCAGCATCCATGAGAGAGACAGAGAGAGAGTGAGAGATACAGACAGAGACGGGGGGAGAGAGAGAGAGAGAGAGAGACTGGGAGACAGAGAGAGAGAGAGAGAGAGAGAGAGAGAGACAGAGACAGAGAGCCGAATGCATGATTTCAGCATCCTGATACTCTTTCCCCTCTTTATCTCAAGAAGAATGGAAAAGTCTTAAATGCCAAGAAACAATTAAATACTTATTTCCACTCATTTTAGTAATTTCCCGTAGTTACGTAACTGGATGATGTCACTCAGAATGGGTTTGTTGTGAAGCACCCCTGTTTCCAGTGGTGGTGAATGGAACCAGACGTCTGAAGAGTTTAATGCCACTAAATGTTCCCTCATAGAAAGTTATTACATGGAATGCTTATAAATAAGTGATCTAAAGCCTTTTTTATCGTTATCAGAAAACATTATTGATCCTTGAGTAAATAGACACACGGAGACAGAGAGACAAGAACAGTATAAAATACAGTCGAATTGAAACTCTCCAGAATATACTCTGTACCAAACACAATACATAAATCAAAGAGAAGAGAGAGAGAGAAGGAAAACAGAGAAAGAGAGAAAAGAGAAAAGGAGAGAGAAAGTGAGACAGAAAGTGAGAGAGAGGAAGACAAAAATGAAAAGGGAGAGTGAGATTAAAACGAGAGAGAAGAGAGGGAGAGAGATAGAGAGAGAGAGAGAGAGAGAGAGAGAGAGAGACGATGCTGCATCTGTTCCCAGCTTTGTGAATCCAGTTTGTTTGTGAGTGTCACTGCATGGGGTGATGAGTCTTCGAGAGGCCTCCACTCCGCGCGCATCCGACGCCAAATGCATAATTCAGCACACCTTCATTATTCCCCTCCTCGTTTGATGTGTTCTTTTCAGCACTAGCGCCTTCCCGGCCCCCTCGCTTCTGTCTGATGCTGCTGATTGTGCGGCACTCTGCTCACAGGGAGAAGTTCTGTCAGGGAGGAGTGTGTTTTCTGGTGACCGATGGCGTCGTTTCGGCCCTCGAGTGACCGGAGAGGGAGGGAGGAAACAGGCCCGGCGAGACTTTCTTCAAAAGAACGGATGTAAAGTGCAACTCTGCAGAAACAGAGGCTTTAGCCTGGATTGGGGAGCACCGGGGCTTTGTGCTAATGCATTCACACACGACTTCCAGCTACTTCAAGCTGCTTTGGAGGAGATTACACCCCCCCTGGTGTGGTGCTGGGTGATACACAGTCTGTACCTGTGCAACTACACCAGGGTATTCACCCTTAGTTCAATGGAACTGATAGACTGATACATAGCAGACATTATTATATCCGTAACAACCTTCTCTCTGACCTCATGGCGATAGACAACCTGTGAAAAGTTTTTTTTTTTTGGAGTAATTTAAGGAAAACAAAGCCATAAATCCATAAGAACCTTCTGAAAGGTTCAACCGTATTTTCAACATTTGCAAAAATCAGTATTCCAGACGTTCAGGGGTGTGAAATTGTTAATTACTGAGAATCTTAAACAGAATTTGGTGCAGTGATTGTGAGTGGAACCAGGGGTCGATTTCTTTAACACAAATATAGTAATTTCCATCACAATCCAAACCCACCAGAGATGTTGATGATGAGAAAATAATGGCAAATCTGAACAATTTACCTTTTTTTAAAAAAAAAAATCAGTTTTATGCATGTGTCCCCCTGCGTGAATGGAATTTAAAATATGCTTTAGGCCAAAATCTGACTGTTAAAATGTTTCAGACTTCAGGCAGTGCATTCATAACATCTTTGGAACATTGTTTTGTCCCTTAGAATGAGTTTTTAGAATGTTTTATGAAAAATGAATGAATAATTTTACAGTAGGTCCAGCATTTGACAACAGGCCACTGTTACCGGTGGCCTGCACCTCTCTTGCAGCTGAACTGAATATCAATGCACAGGCGTCCTTATACTGAACCAGATTTGTACATTGGACAGAGATACAAATGTGGTTCTAGAACAACCAGCACTATATAAATGTAAATAATGGACAGATATGGAAGATGTTTGCTGGGAAATGTAGTAATGTTATGTTTCTGAAAGATTTTATTCACATAGTTATTTATGTAGCCCATTATTACACACAGGTGCTTTAGAGGAACAAAATAAAATACTTAATATATCAGAAAAAAGATCTCCTACACCCCTCATAATTGGAATTACAGTGTCTTTTGCCGCTCTCTCTCTCTCACTCTCTCCCCCTAGAAGGTGAGAGGACAGTAGGGTCAGACCAGCCTACATTTTGTTTATGCCTTTATTTTTTATTTAATCCTTCTCTTTTCTCTGTTATGTCTCTCGGCTGCCCACGTTTAAATTGGCCTGTTTAGAGCATCTTCACAGCTGGGTGTTTTGGACACCCGTTGATATGTTTATTGCTTGCAATTTCCTTACTTGCCCCATTGTGGGGAGGTATTGGGGGCAGGGGGGCACTGTGGGAGCGGTGGGGTTGTGATAAATGTTGCAGGGCACTTGAGCTCGGGGAGATTGTGGCGAAGCGCGGCAGCGGCAAAGCACAAGATTGATTTCTTTTCCATGTTCCTCCCCAGTGCCTGCGATTAATGACCCTCACTGCTTACCATCCGTCAGCTCTTCCCCTTTTCCAGCCCCTCACCAGGGCCCCGAAAGCCCACCGATGCCACACTGTTGTCTCCTTTTAACCCCAACTCACCTCGCCCAGCTACCGACCATTAGCATATTGCTAATGTACTTCGCTTCCCCTCTTTGATCCAGATTAATGGCATCACTCCTGCCCTCCACCTGTTCAGACACAAATCCCCGAGCCCCCCTGCCCTTCCTCGGTGGGGGGCCGGAGTGTACGGACATGTTCCCTCGCCAGCCAGAAGCCAAAACAGAGCCATAACTCAAGTGGACGTGCCGGGAGGGTGAATCGGCCGGATAGGATTTGCCGTCTCAAATTAGCAATCTTTATAGATTAGGACTGAAAACAGCCGATTAGCCCCAGATTAGCTCTAATCAGGCCCTCGGAAATGAGGGATTTGTGGGATTCTGTTGTTCTGCACTATTTTCCGTTGGTTTTTCTGGGATTAAGCAGTGGACACAAAGCTAAGGATGCTGAAGAGGCTCATTTTCGGCTCTCGGGAACTGAAGCGCTTTGTAAGCTCATGAGAGGCCACAAAGTTTTTTCAGCCGGACAATGAGATCAGGGAAAAAAATGGAGAGAAAGGAATAGATGCTGCCGACCATACTGACGATTTCACTTTACAACATGCCCAATGAGCAGTTAGGCCTAAATACGCTTTCCCATGCCAAATTAAACACATTTAGAAGAAAAAGAATATGAGGATATTTCTAATATGGAACTCGCACCACTATCTCACTAACATGCATTTACCGTGTTCTGGTTTACGGTCATTTTAATACACTATGAAACCAAATACCTTAATTTTATCTCTTAAAATTACATTTATTTTGACCTTAATTTCCAGGAAAAGTGCACAGATTAAGGCCAATTAAGGGTTAAAACTACTGTATTTCCCCCTTTTTCAAATTTAGTCCCTTAAATAACAGAACCTCCTGAATGAATGAATTATGTTTAAGATTAAGGGGTTTCACTCTCATGCCTTAAATCCACATTTAAGGTCAAATTAAGGAATCAGTTCACAAATTAATGCCCACTTAATACTTTTTTCTTTCAGGGGTAAATTAATTTACACTTTCTTATTATCTTTTAAATGCCTAAACTGTATGTGTGTGTGTGTGTGTGTGTGTGTGTGTGTGTGTTTGTGTGTGTGTGTGTGTGTGTGTGTGTCTGTGTGTGTCTGTTTGTGTGTATGTGTGTGTATGTGTGTGTGTATGTGTGTGTGTGTGTGTTTGTGTGTGTGTGTGTGTGTGTGTGTGTCTGTGTGTGTCTGTTTGTGTGTCTGTGTGTGTTTGTGTGTGTGTCTGTGTGTGTGTGTGTGTCTGTGTGTGTGTCTGAGTTTGTTTATGTTTATTGAACATTTCGGCCTAGAACAGAGATAAAAATAATTGCTACTCTGTGCCTTTATAGAACAGTACTGTTCAGAACACAACTGCTGAGTCAATCAACCTCCTTAAAATCACTGGAGTATGGGCTAACAGAAGAGGGAATGGGGGCTTAAAGGGCTTCAGGACTATAACCCCACTTTTTTTCTTGTGTGGATCATAAATGCATGTCTTCGAATGATACCATATACGGATTAATAAATGCATCCCAAAGGGATGCAGACCCTCATGACATTTTTCATTACCACCAGAGCTTCTTTACCAGATGCCGTGTGGTCAGAGCGCACAGTGGTTCTGTAAATATGCAGGTGGTTACAGGTGGTACACACACTTGTCTTTTTCCTCTCTCACGTTTATCCTGGCACATGGCTTTCTGTTTTCAGCAGCCTGTGAACTGTGGACTTTGAGAGGGAGATCTCCGGGAGGCCAGACTACAAGAGACCACCACCTTTTTAAAGCTTTCCCTTGGTCCACAGGAGGGTTTTCTCTGCTCTGAAAGACACACCAATACCCCCACCTCTCCTGTCCTGTGACGCAGGCCAGGCAGCTGAGCAAACAGCCCCACGCCTGGCTTCCTAATAAGACTAGGCAGGGTTTGTCAGCCACACACCAAATTCCTGTATGTACTCTTTATTTGGGGCATTCACAAGTCGCTTTGAAGAGCGTGCCTTGCATGAAGCTGGAAAAAGTACCATGTTGTTCTTTTTGCTAAAGCCCAAAGTCTGTCCGTGGAATATTCCTGCATATTCCTTACATTAATGCAGAGGGAAAGAGTGGAAAAACACTTGACAGCAAAAACATTAAAATTTGATGAGACTATGAGTCATCCAGTCTTCTTCAGTGTTAGGGCAATCTACGCACTACCTTGTTTGTGCAAGTACGCTCATTGAACTGCTGAGCAGGGAGGCAGGATGTGGCAGCATTTGTCGGTGAGGCACTGGAAACCAGTTTTATCACACTTACCCAAGCATGTGTCTTCCTGGATCCTTTAACAGACAAGATCCTGTAAGCTGTGTGGCCTCATGCGAATGCCATTAATCATACTTGACATTTGAGAAAATGAAACTGAAATCTTCATCTCCTTCAAGCATGTGAGAAATGACTAAATATATGCTCCTATAGCTATCTGTGACTGCAGATTTCCCTTCACTGCTGTTTGATGTCCTTTTAGAGACCATGCTAAGCTTTGTTGATGACATCTTGTCTGGTGCCAAGTCTCCGTGTGTGATGCTAGGGGACATTCCTGATCCCTTCACCTCTGTCTCCATGATCATTCGCTGCCTTGAGCCTGACACAACATACATGTAAGTGCCATTTCTTGTCATGTTATTTGAAATAGCATTTTTCAACCTTGGTGCTTATGTGCTATTACTGTTTTCCCCCATGTCAGTATTAGCCGATTGGTTTGAAGAAGTCTTGGAACAAGAAAAAAACCCATCAGGCTATGGCTACTCCAGTACCAGCCCAGTGAAATAAACACGTTTGTTTGTTTGCCAGATGTTGTCTCCTAGTGTTTACTGACAGCACATTAGCTTTATTTTTCTGCCCTTTGCTTAGTAATGAGGACAAACTGGTCACTACAAATTGCTCTGTTGGTGAAATGTCTAATGCAAGTAGAAAATGGCATTAAATATGATCATAAACCATTTACAGTAGCTCCTAGTTTGCCATAAACATTTAGTAACATCTTAATACCCAAGCCTCTGCATTCTTACATGTGTAAGTGCTTCTACTGAGACACAGCACAGTAGCACTGTAAACAGAAGGACTGTAAACAAATGAACCTTTAAATGCGCTGTTGAATATCTTTGTGTTTCTAGAGCACAATTTCTCCACAGAGACGTTAAAAAAGGGAGAACATATGATTGATTTGCACAATATGGTCTGGACAACAATTCCAGTCAAATAGTTAAATGAGTTTCCACACTCTGCTAAATGACCCACCTGGTGATTCTCACCAGTAGAGAACATTCTCTTCTGGCCTCGGCCTACTCTCAAAGGATCATTCATCCTGTGTTTGGTGTGACATCACCTTAGCATCATCTCTTGGATACGGTGTCTGTAAAGGGATGGAACCTGATGGGCCTATGTCTGCGGAGCGTACCAGCATGACAGTTCAAGGTGTTTGCAAGCCCATATGCACAGCACTTGCATCCTTTGGTGAGGAGTGTTGTTTTTCTTGGACTCCGCTGCTCACATTTACACTCTGCATCTTCAGGCAGGGAGGACTCTTTGCGGACAGCTGGGGAAGTGGTTCATGTGTTGGAACAGCTTAAAAGAGAGCACTTAATGGTGATGGCAGAAACAGAAATCGAGAGATCAATGTGTTTCTGAAGGCTGAAAGTGAAGTGTGCATGAAAGAGTAGCTTTTCTGTGTAGGAGAGAGGGCCTGTTAGAGGTGCTAAACCAACATGATTCAGTACTGCATTTTAGCACAAATATATGTTAATTGATGTAGGCAGTGACTGTTTCACAAGGAAAAAGGTATACAGAAAAGTTAACAAACATTGATGTTTAAAAACAGGCGCCTAGAGATTACAAGAATGATAGACAGCAATCTGCTGAATGTAGAAAATAGTCTGACAAAACAGTTGATACCTTTTTGATGCCTTTTGTGTCTCAAGCTTAATTATTGCCAAGTTTAATATTCATACCTACTAACAGACACTGAAGGACACAGAGTCTGCTGTAAATCACAGGTAGTAAGCTTCCAGCAGTCAGCTGATGGTTCAGTAAAGTATAATAAAAAGGTCCTGCTTCGGTAAAAGCAGCTGCAAAGGCAAGTTTGTCTGAATCGAACACCTGACAGTATTCCTGTTGAAGTAAGTTTTTAATTATAGCATTCATCTTCGAGTTCATTCCTGTACTCCACTGAAAGTAGGTGCATGTGGCATGCACCCTGATCCATGTATGCAATCCTAAAGCAGATATACATATATCTACCAAAGGAAAGCAGATATATGTGTATTTGTATTATTCTGATTTTCAATAGATGTGGTAGGTCTGAAGATGCTTTAAAATAATACTCAGACCAAGTTTACAATGCTTGTGGACTTTATTTTGAAACTAATTGTCTGGCCTATATACAGAACAAGGCATTGTAGGACCACTAAAGGTGTCGTGCATAAGGCCTTAATGAAAGTCAGTGGCCTTAATGATGTTTAGTGAAAGTTCTACAGCAGCTAATCTTTTGTTTGCTGGTTCCTTCTCAAGTTGGTAATAGTTGACGCCACACGTCAGTCATGCTCTCTCGTTTGTGCCTTTGAAATGTCTCAACACTGAAGTCACAGGGAGTAGCTGTTTATGTTGTCATCCACTAGATGGCAATATAATTCAACTTAATGTTAATGACCTGGTTTGTTTCCACTGGGAGATTCATTCCTAATTACACCAGTCTGATCTCCTGGGCCCCGTTGTTCAAAAGTAATCCAATGGGATTTTTTGATAACAGAGTGTATTGAATCTAAAAATGGGTTGTTCAAAGGGAAAAGAAGGATTCTGAAATCAGATCAAATCACCTAATCCAGTCTCTGGAGCAAAACTTCACTTTGTGTTGTTCAAAAGTTTTTGTTTGAATTTGGATACATTTGGATAATCCTAATTCCGATGAAAATGTGTATTCATGTTGGATTTCTGGCATAAAATTGAATAAAACTTGAAAATGTACCTAAAAAGCTATGTTTGCAGGTGATTATATACATTTATTTATATTTTGTACAATTGTTGAAATAGACAGTGGCAATGAAAATAAAGTAGGTAATAAGACATAGTCAAGGTAGTCAAGGGGAAAATCCCCTGAGAGGTATTGGTACTCAAACAAACTATCTAAGCTCAAAAAGCTCTACTGTCCATTGTATTTGAATGAAAATGACAATTACTATTAATTTATCACTCAGAAGTTATTTCTCCCCGATCACGCGTCATATGACCCTCATTTGGATTGAAGATTGGAGGTTACTCTCGTTGCTGTTTGGGTCTGTCATATACATTTTTTGTTAAAATTATTCAAAATAACCACAGTGCAATATGTGAGGAAATTATTTTTTGTTTCAGTCATACATTTTTGAAATGGGTTGAAATGGAAAATGTTTATTGTGGTGTTTTCTTTTTCTTCCAATTAAAACACATGGTCTGCCTGTTCTTTACATACCTGTTCCATTTAAAGCACTAGTAATCCTGAAAATTCTGTCTTTGAATAACAGTGATCCAATCTAGAGTTTGAAAAAACAACATAAAAGTGAAATGAATGACCAGATCCTGGATAGCTAAACAAAGAATTTCAAAATCCAGATCATTTTTATCCAGATTAAATAGTGAAAACCACAAACCCAAAGTTACACTACTCACCGCAGCAATGCCTCAACCATTCAACCTGCCCATAATGGTGCTGCAGTCGCCGGGTGTTTGTATAATTCACACACTGGAATGATTTAGTGGCCACACTCTGTCAAGGCAGAGGCACACCTTAAAGACATGGGATGACAGGATTCACTAGATTCACATTTTATTTTTATTTTACTTAATTCCATGTACGTGTTTCTGTTTAGTCATAACAAAGGGTGCTTAATTATCATTTGCTTAATTTGTTTTAGCCAAGTATTATCTAGCATCAAGATGGACATCAGCACAGTTCACTTTTGTTAAAGCTAGTTATCTAATGAAGAAACAACATTAACAGTAATTTTAGTCTTGGTCAGTGTATGTCCAGTGTGTATAGTAGGGCCGGATGGTATTACATTGCTATTTTTAGAGAAGTTAGATGTTTTACAGGGCAATCCTACCCAAAATAAACGCATCAGAAATACACCAGGATGTTCTTTTATCAGCCTTCTGTAAAAACAGTATTACGAATTCCAGTGGCATATAGATTAAGAAAAAATTGTGTTGTGAAGTCCTTGTCACAGTAGAGGATATTGTCCCACATAAGTAAAGTTTTAACTGCAGAGGTGACAGTGAGATAACAGTGATCTATAAACGCATCATATCTTACCACAGGTTCAGGCTATGGGCAGTGGACAACACAGGCCGACGCTCCAGCCCCAGTGAGGTCACCATAAAGACCCCCTGCCCTGCAGTTGATGATGTGAAAGCACAGGGTAACTTTCATATTGTGAGAACATAAAAGTCCTGTTACATTCTGTAACTATAATCAAAAGATTCCAAACTACAGCTGTTTTGCTAATTTTATACAAAAACACTTCCTTGACACGTGTTTTGACAGGTTTGATTGCCATACTATGCTTCTATAGTTGAAACAGCTGCATCTCATACAATCAAGGGAGTTCTACGATTAAACAAAATAAGATAGCAGCTGTAACTCAACTTACACATGCATTCAGCACAACAGGGTTTCTCTTGAATGTTTTGTGTCTATTCTTTTAGAAATAGCAGACAAAATCTACAATCTCTTCAATGGCTACACAAGTGGGAAGGAGCAACAGACAGCCTACAACACACTGATGGATCTTGGCTCGCCCACGTTGCACCGCGTGCTGTATCACTACAATCAGCGCTATGAAAGCTTTGGAGAATTCACCTGGCGCTGTGAGGATGAGCTCGGGCCCAGGTCTGACCTCGCTTTCTATCTGTCTTGCTCACTCACCCTAGTCTTAATCTGTCTCCATAAATTCCTATGAGATGATACAAAGTAAAAAACGCTCTTTCATGTATCACGAGAAAAACAGGAAGAAGATGCATTGAGATGGACACTTATTGTTTGATTGTTTCAATAACACCATGAAATATCTGCTCAATGCATTTTACAGGATTTGAGGATCCAACAGTTCTATTTTAACTACATTACAAGATAGTAGAATAAACATTCAATCAAAAGACAGGCTTCTGATTAAGGTTTTTGTGTTAATGAAGCTCGGACTGAAGGCAATCAAACTGATTGACCCATGTGGCTTTGGACTGACCGTAAAGCAAGGTAGGAAACTAGCCTCCAAAAAGGGAATTGCTGTTCTACAGCATTAGAATTGCAGCTTAATGTGTTATAAACATAGCCATGTGTTTGACATAAAACCTGCACATTTCCATGGAGATGCACAGTAGAATCAGGTGAAATTAATTAGGTGCATTTGAATTAAAAGGTTATTTTTAATCATCTGCATGCTGGAACAGTTTGCCTTGGTAATCGGATGGCTCCCACAGAACTCTGTCGAAAAACACTCATGCAGCCTCATACACACATGATAAATGCCCTGACCTTAAAGGAGTCCAAAATAAGGTCAGTATTATCAACTGAAAATCCCTGATTCAAGAAAACTTCTCAGTGATTCCTTATTATATGCCTATGCCAGACCAGTGTGTACTATGGTTGAGTGGAGCTGGAAAATTTGCTGGCATCTCCCCAAGCCTTTGTAGTGTGGCAGAGAGTTGCTTAAGATTTGGGGGTTTGGAGAAGGCCTCACACCACAATGATGCAGCATGAGTTCTGGAGAAAAGCAGTACTAAGCAGTACTATCTTCCAAAGACCTTTCCATTCACCCCTACGTCTCCAAGACATTTTAGAAAGAAATGTCATAAAGCCGAGATGAACAGCTCTCTCTACATGTTTTGCTACAAAGTCAGTCACATTCTCCAATGAAGCCATGCTTTCTTTGCTTTCTTTAATTCACTTGGGTCTCACTGTGGGACATTTAAATGCATTTTTTTTAGCCAACCATAACACAGATAAGAGTCACCCAGCCTGTTTATATTGAGTGTGGGGCTGACTCTTATCTGTGTCACCCAGCCAGCCCCAGGTAAATCAAATGTGCGGTCAGAGTGGTCAAATAATAGATCCGCTTTATTCATTTTTTCTTGTTCATTTTATTTCTCAGTTAGTGTTCATGGAAGTTCTTGTCTCTTGTCACTTTTCATGCTATGCTAGGAGATCAAAACAACATCTCATGATTTTCCACCTCAGAGCACCACAGAGTGATCTCCTAGCATGAAAAGTGACGAGACAAGCAATATTCTGTCGTGTCTTGCCTGTTTATCTTTTGTCTTTCTTCGCTCAGTACACAGAGACTAACTTTAAACTAGGATATAATCAGAATGTTTTCTAGCAATGACGTAACATGCAGCGCGTGTCTTGTGAATAGTTCTGCATGGTTGGGACTTGAGTTTTGTTATTCCCGATACAGCTGATTGTTTCCTCCTGGAGTAGTGGATATGAGAAAGAGGAAAGAGGTGGGGGTAGGCTTGCTAAGTGCAAGAGGTTGAACGTGTACCTTTGAAATGGGAGGCCATTTTACATGCTGAGATTTTTGGTGACAACCATTACTATTTGGAGACAAAAAGGTACTTTCTTGAAAAATTCAAGCTTAACAAACTGCATGGTTTTTGTTTTAAGCAAATGAACATCCAGATTCCTACAAACCACTAAAATGTGGCAAGATGTTAGAAACATACATACTTTCAGAAGAATGAATTAGATGACAGCATCTGTGGGTTATTCTTCATTTGATATGTTCTGATATCATTAATATTCCATCAAAGTATTCTATGAGGCCTTAGCCAAGATAAATGATGGATCTTTGGAGTTTGGTTTTGTACCACATCTGAAGATAAAAAGCTGAAAAAGATGTCACATGAATCTATCTGGACACTGAACCTTTATTGAAAACAGACAGACAAAATTCTGTTTGCATTGTGCAGACTATGTTTTAATAGCAAAAGCACTCTCTTCATACTTAATATGTTTTCCTGCCTGGGACCAACAAGGGTTTCAGTATATACAGTAAACCTCCAGTGTTATAGGCAGATTTTTTTGAGAACCGAACTCATAGTTTTACACGGAAATCCCCACAACAACAGGGAAACTGCAAATAACCTCCACCTTTTTTGCTTTTTTGTGGCAATAAATATATTTTTTCTTAGGGCAGGCCATAGCCAGCCTGGGAGCAATTTTTTCGAAGCTTGATTTCTCCGTGGTGCAAGCACTCAGACTCAAACTCCACGGTTCGGTAGATCTCCAGGAGACCTTTCCAGTGAGCCCTCATTTGCATTTTTAGGCCAAGTACATCAGAGGTTATTTCCCGAAAAGCGCTCACCTCGCTGTGGTGTCCTGATACTTTTGTCCTGAGACCTTCCGAGTTGCATATCTCGTCGGGGAAAGCACCCCTACACTTACTCTCCAGATCTCCAGGAGAGCTTTTCAAAGAGCCCTTATTTGTATTTTTAGCCCAAGTAGATCAGGGGTTATTCCCTGAAAACCGTTCACCTTGCTGCAGTACTTTATTTATCCAGCGACCTTTCGAGTTGCGTATCTCGCCGGGGAATACAGGTTTACCTTTAAATTTAGCATTTACACAAGTTTAAAATGAAATTAAAGTGTTCTGGGTGCATATTTGGGGCATGTTAGAGTTTGGGTTTAAACTATAAAAATAGACATTTTAGGAATTTTTTCACAAATACAACATGGTTTTTCAACATTTGCAGGTGCTCTTGGAACTATAATACTGTAGAATATTGAGCTTCTGGTTTTGGCAATTAAAATGAAATAAGCTATGTCTGAGGAATGAGACACCTTTTCACCTTTCATCAACTTTGAGTAAGTTGTTGGGTTTTGACCTCAGCCACCTTTGCTCATGTGTTTGGTCTATTTCATTTCAGTATTCTGATGGGAGAAAAAGGGTAGGTCCATATCTTAATGATGTGGTGCACAAACAAAGAGTTAGGCCACAAATATGATTTATGCACAATCTGATCTTTTCAGAACCTAGAGTACAATTCAAGGTGAGAATAGCATGCACCTGTACTTTTTGCTGTTTCCATCCACCTACTGTTTTTCATAAAGAGTGTGTTGGAGTTTATTATATAAACATTCTGCTCTTGGTCTCACTCCAACTGTGCAACAGGCATCATGGGCTTGATATTCTTACAGTAGATTAACATTCTGTTTTCCACTAAATGGAAGTTCAGATTTGTATCTAGATTAAAATGTGACAACTACATTACATACGCTTTCATATTCTCATATTCTCTGCCAATTTGATTTGTTTACATTACAAGAGTACAGGTTGTTTACAGTGCTGTCTAATTGGATGTTTTACATATGTGTTTTTATGTGACAGGAAAGCAGGCCTGATTCTGTCGCAGCTTAATGATCTCAGCAGCTGGTGCCGTGGACTTCTGCAAGAACCTAAAATTGGCCTGCGCAGAGCATCTCTAAAATACCTGTCTTGCCGCTACACAGACACCAAGGCCTTCGGCCTCAACTGGGTGGACCTTGGTCAAGATTTGCGCAAGGCTTGTGATGAGCAAATGCTGCCAGTGATGTACAATGACTATGGGGAACCTAAAGAACTCTGAATGTCATCATGGACAATAAGGGACTGTCTTGGTCTGTGAAGTCCATAACAGGAGTATTTTATTCTGGTTCTGTATGATTCATCTCCAAGACACCGTAACTAATGTTCTACTTCTCATTTAAACATACATTCTGCATCAATTGAATTTTTCCATTTATTAATTAGCGGTTGATCAACCCCTGTGGGAATCTGGTTCTTCTGTAGTTTTGCACTGGAGCTGCGAGGCTGAAATTTTTTTCTAGTAAGTTCAAAAGAAACTTCTTTTTCTTCTACTTACTTCTACTACTTCTACTACTTACTTTCTTTCTTATTTCTTGTAAAGCACATTGTATTGGCCTCAGTCTTGTAAAGCACATTGCACAGCCTGCGCTATGTAAATAAAGCTTGAGGGACTTATTGACAGTACGGTGGGTTGCATCAACATGCAATGTTGCTACTTTACATGAAATTACTTTTTATGTTACGATTATACAGAGTGCTAGGCCTGATTGAGATTAAAAGTAAGATCGATGAAGAACTTCAAGTTTTAAAAAACAAAGTTTGGCTCACAGTGAACCGCAAAACAGCGTCACCCTAATGCACTACAGATTATTTATATTTATCTGTTTAAATCATCACACCATTTAGCCCAAATTTTACTGTAGTAATTGCCAAGTCATTTGGGGGCTCTTTCATTTCTTGTTCACAATGTTAGCCTTGTAGTGCTAGTGCATCAGATCTATGGAGGCCAAGTCTGACCTTCAGATGTGTCCTGCTTCATTTAAAATAAAAGAGAACTAAAGTGAATGAGTTTGATTATGAGGGTGGAAAGGTGTTTGGTGCGGAGTCGTTCATAATCTGGAATTTGGTTTCACAACAGTCAGTCATGCTTTTTTTGCCATTGTAAAGAATTTCTACAGCTCACTGAATGGAAATGTGTACAGTTCAAAGGCTACTCACTTTTCAAAGTAATTAGATGTAGTGGTGTGCTTTCAAAAACAGAGGGCACACCAGCTTATATAGGTAGGATGCCTTTTTTCCACAGGAGTCTGTATCTTCATGTTGTGTTAAAAAACATATGTCTGTATGTAGCGCATCTAGGTATAAAAATGCTATCAATTATGTAATTAATGAGAAAGCAACGTCAAATGTAAATGTCGAAAAAACAGACTGCACTTCCTAATGCACTGAATGTAGTACTCCAATTGAAATGACTGAGGTATTCATGAAAATGTCCAAGTCTTTTTCAGCAGTGTTGGGACAGGACAAAGGACTGCTCCTGAATTGTTTACAGTTAACCGTGTTGTTAAAGTATTTGTTATTCTGAGTAAAAGTAGCCGAAAATATTTTTCCCAGGCATCAGTGATGAAATGCAACAAAAGAGATGCCTAAAGAGACAACTACAATTAGTATGAGCCTGACTTGACAACTACAATTAGTATGTGTCTCACTTTGGAGATAATGTCTTAAATGTGGAAAATTTGTTTTAACCAAACAGCAACATTTAAATCAAAAAATGTGAAAACAAAATAAATATGAATTCTCTGGTAAGGGTGTGATATTGAATATTCTTTTTGGAAGTGATATTGACACTTCATAATACAGTTAATGAAACACTTTCAAAATCACAATTTTTTAATTTCATTTTATACACTGACATTCAGAATGGCATAGAATAATAAGTAATGTACTTTCAATTGTATTTAGTTAGAATTCAGTTTCTATTTCAAAGCATTCATGCATATATTGTCAGTCAGTTCCAGTGAAATAGGCTGTGACATAATGTGCTGCTGAATTCATTAACATTTATGGCACTAAACACCTAATGCTATCCTTACAATATCTGTATAAAACATTTTTATCATCTACATATGAGCATTTTTCTTATTTCTGTGGTGTATATAAATGCTTTGGGGATAAACAAATGTGTTGTGTCTCTACATCTATGTTAGAGCTTCTCAAAATATATTAGTAATTATTTTATAGAAGGGAGAGTATTCGTCTGCAGAGGACTTCTTGTGAGGTTTTTCCTCCTGAAAGTAGTGCTAGGGTTGTCTACTTCACAGAGCTCCATGTTTAACGTGTTT
This sequence comes from Clupeocharax schoutedeni, assembly GCA_037974565.1. Lineage (NCBI taxonomy): Eukaryota > Metazoa > Chordata > Actinopteri > Characiformes > Alestidae > Clupeocharax > Clupeocharax schoutedeni. Next base: position 2,504 of record JBBPDH010178551.1, on the reverse strand, counting down.
ATCCCGTTCAGCTCGTTCCTTGTTTTCCTCGGCTTCAGGGTCACGGCACGTACATTCGTCATGATCACAGTCCACCCCAAACTGGATGACCTGTCAATCAAATCAGACAAGGTTAGGCTTCCACAACTACAGATACCCGATACACTTTATGGCTTGTCCAGCCCTGGACCCACACATAAACATAGAAAAGGAGGACAGGACAGCTCAGCCACTAAAATAAATCTCACTGGTGTGAAGGAACACACTATTGCAAAACTATAGCATGAGCAGGCACTATATCATCAGTTAGCCTAATCTACCTTGTTGGCCAGGACCCCACACGATCAGTGAGCAGGTATTACTTGGATCACTCTTAGTAGTACTCCTTGTAAAGTTATTGATGATAGTTCTCCTCATGGTCCACCTTTTGTGTTCATGATACTCTATTCAGTGGCCATTTTCTGGCTAGAAGACACTTGATATTTTTTTGTTGCTGGACTATTCTCATCCCAGCAATCAGAAGGTTGTGGGGTTTGAATCCCAAGTGCTAGTGTCACCACTGAGGTACTCTTGAGCAAGGTACCATCACTGTCTTTAAAACACCCTGCACTGCTTTTACCTGCTGCTTTTACCAGCATGCCACTGTTTTAGTGAAGGTTCTTGTAGCAGAATATTAAGACACCGGGGAGCTGGCTGATGCTTCAGTGCATTTATTAGGCCGGAAAGGCCAACTGAGATTCTTTGGCTTGTGTTCATTAAGCACCGCAAGGGAAAATCAGATGATGCTCCAATTCTTTTGATTATCGAAGTTCAGACATTTAAAATATTTGTTTCTTGGTGATTTATACTTAAAAAGGGCTATAGTCATTACTTAAAAGAAATAAACATATTTCTTTTAATGGTGCCTAAAAAGCTCTAGTCCTAGACCATGTTGTACCAGACTGTCCAGGAATTCTTCTGAAAACATAGGTGAAGACCATAACATCTCCCCTCCTGTTAGCACTCACTTTTGCCGCTAAGCCTAGACACTTTATGCGAGTGCCCCACCAATACATCCACTGTGCAGGCTGAGACATTTTCAGGGCCAGAATAAACACATGAGCAGCAGTTGCACTGGACCCACTTAGGCAGGATGCTTCTCCTCACTTTTTATTTTGCTTTCTCTATGCCTACTTTTTAAAAAGCACTGTTTTAATGATCAGGAATGGTCACTGACACCTGGCCCTAGCTTAATAAAACCGGCTCCAACAGTCCTTTATTTACACTAGTCACTCTTTCCCCTGAGCTCACTGCTCTCACTAGAGAGGTTCACTTTAGGTGACTCAAGGGAGGAGTATTCATAGGACACAAGCATCCATCTAACCAGGTATTAAAAAGAGCACTGTAAAAACCATTTCCTGTCAGATGAGTGTGACAGAAGAGTAAGATGGAAGGATGAAAAAGTGGAAGTAGGATCATGTTGAGTTTGTCTAAATGAGAAACCTGTTTGGTTCAAAATATAAATACATTATTAATTGGAAAATGGTCTTAAAAAGAAGTTAATTGTACCTTTCTTGTAGAAAGAGTTGATGGACAGCAGTCTCCCCCATCGTACTGGCAGTAAGCTCTGTTGTTGATTGTGTCACACCAGCCATCACCGCTAAATGGCTTAAGGAAAGAAGAATTTGCTTTACAACCTTTCTTTAAAGCACAACTCGCCAACAACGAGTTTTATGTGTAAGCCACCTGTCAGGTGAATTCATTTTTCTATAAACATTTGCAGACTGATTTGCTTCTAAAACTTTGCATCCACTTTCAGGTCTAAGCTATATTTGGAAAATCAAATTTACCACAGAACAGTGGTAGATTCACATGCGCACGAGAAAACTGTTGTAGTTAGACATTTTGCAATGCTTATAGGGGTTAAGTCCAACTTTTCAGAATAGTGCACAATTATCAAATTTGAGTTACATATAAACCTCAAATGTGTCATAATGAATCCCTCCAAGTTTTCAACTTAAGCTTACCATCTTGGTGCCAAAAATAAGAAAACAACAGCAGCCTGCCAAAGATACTTTTGGCAAAAGATACTCTTTGAAATTGAGCAATTTCAAAGAGTCCGAGTTTCAAAGAGTCCGAGTTGCCCAGCCCGGGAACAGATGCTGCAGAGATTTCATTATAGTTTCACCGCTGTTAAACAAAACCTAATACATCTTTCTTTACTTATCCTAAATGCCAATCCATAAACAAATATAATTTCAAATCGGAAAAAAATTATTTTCATATAATTTGAAGCTTTTACTTTTGGCCAGTACACAAAAAAGACCAAAAAGACCAAGTAATTTATGGTAGTGTTTAAACACAATGCAGATATGTACTCCTGATCAAAGTAATATGTAAGGGTTAAGGGGGTTGTGTGGGAGGACGGCCGGTAGAGGTCGTCCTCATATTCGGTTGTATGTTTTTCATACTCGAAAACCAGCACGTGTTAAACGGACCTAGGTCCACCTAACCTGAACTTAAATACTAGTCCTTTCGGACACAGT
>JBBPDH010178443.1:0-18560 GCA_037974565.1 Clupeocharax schoutedeni | reverse complement strand
ACAGCTTGGAGTAAGACAACATGCATACAGAGGATGATGTGGACAAAATACCCATTTCCCTAATAATTCTGCACTCCATGTATATCGTCATATCGCCCAGCACTAGTTAGCAGCAAATCCAAAGTAGAAAAACATTAACACTATAAAGGCTACGTTTTTACTCACTTATCGCACGTGAAATCGGCATAGCAACACTCAACTACATTATCACATATCGTTTGTTTCCCTAATATCGTCCAGCCCTAATTAATACCAATGTATGGGTCTGTTCTTCAATTAATGAGACTGTGCTGCAAGTAGATGCCACAATGTATGTGGAGTATGAGATGTGTTGGATTCCTGTTTAGTCTAGTTTTCCCTAAGGCTGTAATTTTCCGTAAACTGGACGACTCTTTGATGCCCACCCTGTTGCTGTGGTGGAGGTGAAGGCTGCAGCAGAAATGCAGATAACATGTGAAGCTTAAATGGTTTCTTTGCGTAATAGAGAGAGAGAGGAAAGGAGTGAAGGGAGTGATTTGGACAGCAAGAGAACAGGAGGTTTTTAGGTTAACAACACAATCAGAGCCAACATCTTTTAGGCAGAGACACCCACATCACCAGATGCATGAAGATATTTATAGCAACTAATTAATTCTCATATAAACATAGGCATTTTATCAAACATTGGTTATGCATTCAGCTAATGAAATGACACATAATGCATAGAAATATTATTATATCAGCTTCCATAGATGGATAGACAGATAGATAGACATGCTCCAGCAGTGAAAGGGCTGGAAAAGGTTTAGTATAACCCCGTCCAGTAAATAAGCCAAGGTGATTGTCTAAATGTTATATTGCTATGCTCTAAAAACTAAATCAGGGGCAACATTTTGCTGATGAACATAACTGATCATTCTTCTAGGTGTCTATGTCCTTATAGCTGTTGGAGCTGTGATGATGTTTGTTGGATTTCTTGGTTGTTATGGTGCCATTCAAGAGTCTCAGTGCCTCCTTGCCACAGTGAGTACTGTTTGTTTTCATTCATACAACTGCCAGAAAATGTACAGACTACAGAATAATATTTTAGTCACTATTAAAGGGACAGGTCATGATATCCTAAGCTGATGCTGCTTTAAAGTACAATGCGCTCCTGTCAAGATGAGTAAAGAGTAATAACACACAGGAATAGGTCTGAGACTGGTACAGTAGTCCACTGAGACAGGAAAAGATAATAGCTTAAAACTGTCATTTAAAACAATACTTTTTTAAGTGCGGGGCTACACACTTTGGCCTCATTGCCAGAATGTGATACATTTCACATTTTAACTTCCACGCTATTATTCATCCATGATCTGGCTCCAACCCTATCTCACGGCTTTTCTCGATACACAGTGTAATCAAAATATGTGTTGTGATCATGTTTCCTTCATACTAGGACAGCGCTTTACTACCCTGTATTTTAATGCGCAGTGCGTAACATCGCCAGTATCAGCGGTAACTGGCGACTGTTGGGGTTAGGGTTAAGGTTAACGTTAGGGACTTTCCCCGTCTTCCACCGCTTTGCAAGCAAAAACTATAAGAAATCAACATTATTTCTCTCCTACTGTCCCTCAGTCACCAGTTAGCCCAGTGCGCATTAAAATACAGGTTAGTGAAGCGTTGTCCTTAAGCCTGATTGCTTTGTATATCGTGATGGCTGCACGAAAACTGGGCTCTCTCACTACCCAATAAGTACTCAGTACATCACACAATCACTGGAAATCGCAGTAAAAAAAGCCTGAATGCTAGCCACTGATCTAGTAGCCCATACCTAGCATTAGTGGTATGGTTGTTTAATGTATAATTCAGCCATGTGAATAAACAGTCTGCCTCAAGTATCTACCCCAAAGCACCTAGATACATCAGACGCAACCCAACTTTTACACAAGTATGAGCTAAATTTCTAAATATGTCTGTTCCTCTCAGTACAATGAATGAATGGAGCCTTCCTGTGATAAGTGACCAATTGTTTGTTTGTGTGACACTCGTCTCTCCCTCAGTTTTTCACATGCTTGGTGATCTTGTTTGCCTGTGAAGTGGCAGCAGGAATATGGGGTTTCATCAACAGGGACACGGTACACAACACATTACACACACATGTCACTCTCTGTTCATTACTGTTAAACATGATCACAGTGTATTCTGTATTTTACCATATGAACGTAACCACTCTTTCTTTATTCAGATCTCCACTGAGCTCATCAACTTTTATGATGCTGCCTACATGAAAGCTGTAGATCCAGTAGACACTTCTGCCAGACAAGCTGCTTCTAAAGTCCTTGTCGTCTTCCATGACACAGTAAGTCATACAGGCCCTTCTTTGCAACAGAGTGATGTTGTGCATTTCAGCAGCAGGATCTGTCCTTTTAACATAATGTTCAGGGTCTGGTGCGGATAGCCTGCTGTCGCATAAATCAGATGCTCCTTCCTGTCAAAGACCTTCGACAGGATGGCCCTCAGTCCAGTCTCGCGGGGTCCTTTTGTACGATGAAGCGCCTATAATAACCTGGCAGGTCCAGAAAGGCATGTACCTGTCGTTTGGTGGTGGGTGCCTTAGTCAGCCACGGATGATGGGATGACAGTGATCCTTGGCCAGTGAAAATGTTCCCAGATGCCCCCACTGAGCGAATTACTGTGGGCCAGGTGCCTGGGGGACTCCATTTACATTTACAACATTTATCAGATGCTTTTATCCAAAGCGACTTCCATTCCCTAACTTCAGGGGGCAGTGTCCCTGGAGTAACTTGGGGTTAAGGTTCTTGCTCAGGGACCCAGTGGTGGTATGCTGAGGATAGGATTCGAACCCATGACCTCTTGGTTCAGAGGCAAGTATCCTACCCACTGAGCTACCACCACCCTCTACATCAGTATATCTACATCCGTAGATCACAGGGCTCACATCAGCACTTGCACTGGTATTACAGTAGGCTGCTCTTAATCAGGAAGAAGGCAATGGGCAGCCGGGCAGTTGGGACTTGGTCCACTCTGTCAATCATTTACACCTGGCTTACAATACATTACATTACATGACAATCAGATGCTTTTATCCAAAGTGACAAACAATACAAAGACACATTCCAGTTTCAGTGCGAGAACCAGAGGAGTGCTAAGTGCTAAATCTTTAAGTAAGAGTACTTTTTTAAGCTAGAGAGAGATTCTGCTGGTCTTGTCAACTTAGGCAGCTCATTCCACCAGTGGGGAACCACACAAGAGAAGAGTCTGGACTGGGTTTGCTTTGCATAGGACAGCCTCCCATTCATCTTTTGCTCCATTGTTGGGAGAAGCAGATGAGAGGTAGGCTTAGACATCACCTTTCATTCTGGCTTTGGCAGCACCCTCTACTTCTTAGACCTCATGGAACTTGATTAGGGCCCCATCGACTTTGGGTGGAGAAATCAGGCTTGTCCCATGGAGGGGGCTGTTCATCTGGCTATGGGGCTCCTGGTTCAGCAGGTACATCCAGTGGAGGAAAAAACCCACAGTGGGTTAATATGTCATTTTAAAAATGGCATAATTCAGTAATGCTTTTTGCGAGGGTTACGTTCAAAGAGCACCTGTGTATAGTGAAAAAAAAACGTGGTGTGTTTTGGTGAAACAAATGCCTGTTTTTATAGTGTGAACCCTAAGTATACCCCCAAATATGCTCCCAGAACAGTTTAATTTTGTGTTAAACTCAGTTTAATGCATTACCCTTACAGAAAATGTAAAGGTAAATAAATAAATAAATCAGAATCAAGAAACTTTATGGCTTAAAAAAAACCCTTTGCATTAGCGGTTAGCATTAGCAGCATGCGGCAAGTGAAAATAAAGACTAGTACACAAAATGTTGAAATATCTCTCTCTACACACATGTTTAGACAGGGCACAGCTTACTATTACTAAATAAACTGAGATAACAGTTAAAAGTGAGGGGGGGTGGTTAAAACACTAAAATACAAGGTTAAGACACGGCTCAGTCATGCTACATACTGCAGCAGCTTCTTCTTCTTTTTATGGCTGTTGACAACTTTTCAGTGTATTACTACCACCGCTGGACTGGTGGCGGTAATACAGTTAGTTTCTCATATAATTAATTATTAATTATTTAACAAGCCAGGTGAAATTGGGCTTATGCTGAGGAGTTGCTAAAAAGAATATTGTAAACATTCTATGCTGACTGTATCTCTTAAGGTGGCAGTAGACCATTAGATCATCATCGTTTTGTAAGTTGTGTTATTGCCTTCATGTGACTCGGAGTAAGCAATGTTAATGGTATCCTGTGATTGTCTTTCAGCTCGAGTGTTGTGGAAAAGGGGATGACAATGAGTTGTTCTCTGCTGTTCAGGCTTCTGTCTGTAATAAAAGACCTGTAGACCCTCTCATCTCCCAGGTACGTTGTCGGTGAATAACATTATTATATTTTGTGGAAAAAGCAACATCTGCCACTTTCAAGTGATATTCAATATTTATTTTTACCAAAAACATTGTAAAATAGTACATATTTACTTCAAATATATATTACCACTATAAATACAATTTCAGTTACTTTTTAGGAAGTCATCAATTACATGTGTTTTTAATTTTAATATGTAAAAATGCTTTTCGTGAATAGCACTCGAGAAGAATTATGATTATAGGCAGACTGTTGTGAATGTTACATGTGCCAATTTACGATAATGTTTACAAAATATCTGCCTTTACATTGGTCACTATGTAAAAGCTACATTTTTAAAAAGTCTATTTACATGGGCAATAGCAAGTAAAAGTAAGGTTTGCCCAATGCAAACCTTAAGAACACCATAGCATAGGAGTGGGTGATTAATCGAAATCGACATTCAGAATCTATAATTGATCAAATATTTCCAGGTCGATTATTTCGATTACTTTCCCTTTAAAAATATAGAGAGTAGATGGTGTGTGTGTTTCCTTCAATTATTTTAAAATCAAGTAATGCAGCCCTCATTCAAAAATCTCTCACCTGTAATATGTGAGCATATTTACTGTACAGAACTCGTCAGTGAACTATGAGGGCAAAAAAAATAAAAATAAACAAAATAATTGTTCATTAATCGTAATCGAGTTAAAATGTTCAATTAATCGAGATTTTGATTTTAGGCCAAATCGCCCAGCCCTATTATATAGCATGTATCCAAACTTTAGAAGAGAGAACATGTCTAAACTTGAACATTGGTGGGAACTGAACTGAGAACACAGTGCTCTAACCACTGACTCACCATTCATTCAGTCTCTCTGTCTGGACCGATTATCAATTGAGCAATTTTTGGACACTGTCCAAGAAGTGATGTGTACCCACAGTTCTGCACAGAGAGAAAGACGCCCACACCTTGGTTTTGTGGGCAAAAATAATATGTGGTAATAAAAAATTCTGACCAGAACGAGGTTTAAACTACATACTGCTTACTGACTGCCTCCCCAGAACATCATGTTATCAAAGAGCCAATGGGCAGGGCAGCTCACCACACGTTTTTCATTAAATACATGCACTGCATCTTCCTAAAGGCTAAATGCCAGCTCTTATTCCGAAAACAGATGGGAAACATTGAGATGAAAACGAAGAAAAAATGCAGTTTGAGCAAAAAAAAGCTCACTTAAATGCTCAAACTAACACTCTTTAGTCTAATTAAGGCTAAATATGAACACATTAATCGTTAACTCACAGAAGACTCATTTTGTTCTGAAGTCGGCTAACTGAGCTGACTAGCAGTTTGCTGGCTAAGAGCATCTACAGGCTGATTATTTTTTCATGAACCACAACATTTTACACACAAAGTCAATGTTGGAGCATTAATTGCTTCCTTACCTGGAAGAGAGAGAGATGACACCATGTTTGAATTTTCCCCTCTCTCGCTCTCTCTCTCTCTCTCTCTCTCTGTATTCATTTACAAGGTGACTCACCCCTCCACTCTCGCTCTGTGTTTATTACCAATGTGTCTCGCCCACAAAATTCCAGATTTTAAATGATTAATACTCAAACCCTGATCCTCCGACAGAAAAGCTGTACACATACGCACTGTTGAGCAGGGAAGAGGGTTTTAACACATGTATCAGAGTTGAAATTGTGCCAACATCTCAATCGGCTTTGGAGGAGAAGCAGCAGCTAAATTCAGCTACGAGAAGAAGAATGAATAAGAATAAAATGTAAGAATAGTAGCATGATTGGTGATGCAGTCGCACTAATAAAGTCCACTTTAAAGTACATTGTGCTGTTTTGATGAGACCCATGTCAAGCTTCAATCCCTGCACTCTTTGTCTCTCTCTCTCCTCTCAGAGCTGCCATATAAAGCTGACGGACTTGTTCACTGAGAAACTCCATGTTATTGGTCTGGCTGCTCTTGTCATTGCTGTCATCATGGTATGTATTTTCATACTATTTAATAACATGAGCTTTACTGGTATGGTGTAGAGCTGTGGTTCCCTACCTTTTTTCCTTGAAGCCCCCCTTGCCTGTGTCCAAGACACGCCAGGGCCCCCCAACCACCTACCTGCATAGACGCTCAAACAGAATAAAGTGATTTACAAATTTTATTTCCAAAAAATAAACAGCAGTTGTAGGTTTTTGTTCTTATACTCTTATGCACACTCACACACATACACACATGCTTTTAAGTTCTTCAGATATTGGGATTTTATTAATTTAATGTGTAAAAATATAATTTTGGTAACCTCAGTGCAGACAAAATTGTGCACACCCCCTGCTATCTCTAGTGCCCCAATAAGGGTGGCCCGGACTCCAGGTTGGGAACCAATGCCCTTACGGAAATTAACCATGGTTTACTATGATTACATAATAGGGGGGTAACGGTACACAGATGTCACGATTCGGTACGTACCTCGGCTTTGGTGTCACGGTTCGGTACGGTTCACAATGCAGCAAAGTTAAGCAACAAAACGTTCTAAAGAATGAGGCTTGGTTTGTTTTCATTTATTTTAAATAAACAGCAGTGTATTAACCAGTAAACACACACTCTTGCTTATATTTTCATGTATGTGTAAGTGTTACACCAGTAGGTGGCACTATTGCACCACACTACGACCCAGGTTTATGATTTACTTGCGCCTTTTGGTCCCTCTGTGATTCCGTATGACTTCAATCATGTCTTCTCTGTCGTACCGTGTGTTCTCAGAAAGACAACATGTACCGAACCGTGACCCATGTACCGTGACGGTTTGGTACGAATACATGTACCGTTACAGTCCTATTAAATAACCATGGTTTTCATGTTTTTTTCGGGTAACTATGAAGTGGTTTTTGTAAACTATGGTAGAACCACAGCTACCATGAAGTGCTATGGATAAACCATAGTAAAACTGTGTGTAGTACCAAAGTACCATGGGGTACCACAGTAAAACTATGATTGCTGCATAAAAGGCATAGGAAACCATAGTGAATTTCCGTAAGGATGGTATAAAGTGTGATCTAATTTAGAGAAGGAAGATTATGTAGCCCTTGCACGTGGGCTAGAGGTAAAATGCTGCAGTTTTGTCTTTCATTTGCTTTCCTTAGTCCTTAATTGTCTCCTTTGCTTGTAGGTCTTTGAAATGATCTTCACCATGGTCCTGTGCTGTGCAGTCCGTAATGCTGTCCCAGCCTACTGAGCCAACAGCATGCAGCATCAAATTTCCTTGGGAGAGGAAATATTCAGCTTCTACTTCGGTCACTTCCAATATTGAAGCCTATGTGTTACACCTCATTTACACAACTAGTCCAATTACACATTTTTTGTGTGCTCTGTACGTTTGTAAGTTTTCCTACAGTCACCACAAGAATAACAGAAGGCATCGCTCCGGTGCAGTCGTTCTATTAAGTGATCGCATGCAGACATTCTTTGTAAACCTCTAATCCAGTGAGGCAGATAAAATGTATTTGAACAGTTTTTCCCGACCATAGACCCAGACTTTACATTCTTTATAAATGGATGATACGTTAAACTGCAACATGCTAATTATATTCTACATTTTTCTTGTAATTTCTTTCCCCGAAGTCCTTTAACGACATTTTGTGTAGTTTTAAGTTACAAGCATTTATGATTCTTTGGCACATTAACACTTTCCCTTCTTTTTTCATGCATTAGAATGAATTAGAATTCCGCATGTTTAAGCCGGACGGATGCAGCCCAGTGTGAAGCCTAGTCCTTTGTAACTCTTTGTAACTTCCCGAATGAACTTTACGACCTCAGTTTTAAAACGTTAGCAATGTTTACATACTACATCACACTTTATTATTTACAGTAGAGTGAGAGAGATTAAATTTTTCACAGCATGGGTCCTTTCATAATGAAAAGACAGTAAGGAAGTTGGCAATAAGTGCAGATAGTCAAAAATGGTTGTTGCTCTGTGGTCATTAGTTTGTTCTCTTGAAGCTCCTTCCTTTGCAGGATTTGTGGTAACTTTCGGTGACACTGTGAATCCTCTTTTCAGCCATGACTCATGTCTTATTTTGTTAAGTATTAAAATTAATCCCCATCTCATTTTAAATGGAACTGTGCAAATAAAGTTCATTTGACAAATAAGATTAATATTCAAAATTTATTATTCATGTTTTTTTTACATTATTCATTTTTACGTAAGATATTACGTTTATTGCATTAGTATGTGCATACCCTGTGATAAAAGAAGGAGGCATAGACTGAACATTTCTGTCATTTATTTGGCTGGTGGTACAATGCTGATGTATCACTAAATTAACATTTTTAAGAAAATTCAGAAACGTGTCAAAAAATGTGGATATCAAAAAATATATGTGATGTCTGCTATACTACAGTCCTTTCTCATTTAGTGTACAGCTTGAAGAAAACGCTAAGTATCAGTGTTTTCATGTGGCCATGTCTAATGCCTGTTATCTGCCAAACTATTATCTGCCAAACAGCATTAATATTACATTAATATTAGCCATTTATTGGCCAGCTCTGGCCAGAATACAGCATGTATGCCTCTTACAGAAAGCCTGCTTACGACTACACATTTGCCAGTTTAATATAATGAGGTATACCACGATATTTGACACACAAATACTGTTATTATACACCTTTTTTTAAAAAAAGGACTACATTTTAGATTAACAAGGTTGCAGTATGCTGTCACAGTGTAAACCATTTATTTATTTAATGCTTATGCCAGTCATTGGTCTGAGCATTTTCACAGCTTTCAAAGATTGCATCTTACAATATTATTATTTCATTCTCTAAAGAAGCAAGGCTAAATCATCAAAAACTAACATTCAGAACACATGTAGGTACATACATTTTCTCACATAAAACTGTGATGCAATATTTATATAATCTAGATCATTATTGTAATTTTAGTTTCAAATGATTGTCATTTTGGTTTGAAATGACTGTAATTGCTCATTTTTGTGTAAAAATTAGTGGTTGGCCATTATCGACATTAACGTGCTGCGTTAACACTTATCGGACGATATAAAAAAATATCGCCGTTAATCTATTCACAAAGTTGGCTTAGGAGTTGGGTCTATACTACGCAAGCTATGATGACATTCACCGTGATATTTTAGCGCGGATGTATAGCTAGCCTTGTAAGGAGGACTAAAAAATTGTCCATTGGGAAAAAACAAAGAAGGTTGAACATATTGAAACAAAATTCTTTCATTCATCCACTGGTAACCGCTTAATACTTACTTGGGTCATAGATATCCAGAGCATATCCCACAGTCTACGGACGCGAGGCAGGGACTCAGTCTGGGCGGGGTGTCATTCCACTGCAGGGCCAGGACCCGAATTCAGACTCCCAACCTTAGAGATGTGAGGCAACAATGTATGCCACTGTGCCGTCTTAGTGCTTGTAATTAAATACTTTTATTATTATTTTTGAGTTTCATTTGTGCATAAATTACTTTTGCACGAATGGGTTGCAGAAACCCATTCTTCAATCTGTATTTATTGTACTGCATAGCAGAGCTACTTCTTGCAATTCATTTTTTAATAGTGCTTTTTACAATCAATGTTGTCACAACGCAGCTTTACAGAGTCTATGTCCAAGCCATAGTAAGACAACAGAGGGGAGAAAAACTCCCTAAAGCTAGAGGAAACAACTTCTGGAAGAACTAAAGCTCAGAAGGGGAACACATCCTCCTCTGGTCAACCTGTAGAGAGAGGGAGAGAGAGAGAGAAAGAGAGTCTCTATTGGCTACCCAACAATAGAAGGGCTTGATGTACAGACTTAATCACTGCAGAACAGACTGGCCACTGAGCTGGTACAGTTAAGAGTCAGTTGAGGCCGTTTCTGTTGGAAGAGTGGCTTGATCTGGGAGGAGGTGATGTCCTGGGGCCCCGACAGCATTCAATCGAGATAATGAACCAGATAATGAACATGGATAATCTTATTTAATCCATGTTCATTATCTGGATTTAATAGAACTGATGGTGTTGGTGTCAAATGCTTTACTAAGGTCAAGCAAAACCAGCAAATAAACACATCCTTTGTCAGCAGACAGTAAAACAACATTTACTGCCTTTACTATGGCTGTTTCAGTGCTGTGATGAGGCCAGAACCCAGACTGGAGTTTTTCATATATGTGGTTCTTATGCAGTAGTGAACATAACTGTTAGGCCACCATTCTAAAATCTTAGAAATGTTACTTGTTCATTTCAAACAGTGCAACACAAACAATAGATTGTTTGCAACACAAACAATAACTCAATATTTTGTATCGGCTTGATACAGTATTAATGTGTGGTTTGCTTACTGACATGATCGTAATATTTGCACAGTCAGTGTTAACTGAACGTAATTTATTGATTTGCGTGTTTATCGTCTCGCAGTACGTCTACTTCACACGTTGTTTTAGCACCATCTAGTGGTGTGTCGTTATTATTGCAGCATGGTTCACAGCTGTCTATTTGTTCTTTTTTACTATTGGCTGTTAAAGTCACATGACGGAGTGGCGGTTTTTATGCAGAATGTGAAATGGAGATCATTCTAATTTGCTGAGGTTCTTTTTCATAATCTCTGCATCAGTTTCTCGCTGATCCTTGGAAAGGCATCCGTTTTAACAATATAAATAAATAAGAGAAGAAAATACGAAATATCTGAGAGACGCTGTTGCGCCTTCATTGATCCTCAAGGTGACGTTTGTGTTTATCTGTCAGTTTGCGTAGAGACACGCACTTGGGTGACATAATACATATAAATCTCATTTGTGCGGTGTTATGCGCCAATAATTCTGCATTTTCAAATATCCCTTTGTCCCCTTAGAAGTAAACAGATAGTTTTGTTATTGTACCACACTGAAATTTAGGTGACCTCTGACCTGACTGCGTGGCGCGTATAAACATTAGCATTAATGTGTGCAGCTAAACTGATGTATGTGAAATAGGTCAACCATAGATGCACAGTAGTTCCCAAAGGAAACAGTACTGGATATTGCAGCCTAGCTAGAAAGTGAAGTGGTGAGGGGTATCACAGACACATGAGCTCCCCAGCTGGTGGCGTAGCGGTGCTGTGGTGTGTTCACGTATGACAAAAATGGTCACTTTACACTTTAAAATAGTGCAACTGCCGACTCCTCCATCAAGAAACCCGAGTGTACGTGAGGGGTCGTGGGACGACGGCACCAGCGTCCCAGTTTACTAGAATTCTCTGTCAGCTCTACACCCTTCATCTAACAGGAAAAGGTAATTATGGAAAGCCTGACGAAACAAGTCGTTTTTCAGCCTGGATTTAAAAACTGAGGGTCGAGCATTATTCAGATAAGGTGTTCCAGAGCCGGAAGACTTTAAATGAAAAGGCTCATCTTTCCTGTAACTTTCAATATTCTGGGGGATGGAACAGTCAGCACCTTGAGATCTGGGTGAGTGTGGAAGTTCATAGCAAGAGATGAGTTCACAGAGATTTTCGAATGCAAGGCCATTCAAATGCCATTTGCAGAATTTTATAATCAATACGACATTGGATCAGAAGCCTGAAGTCTTGATAATATTGGGCCAGTGTGCTTGGATGTTCTGGTTCTAGTGAGGACTGTACCCGCTGCATGCTGAACTAGCTGAAGCTTAAGTTGTTGTTGGAGCAGCCTGACAGCAGAACGTTACAGTAATACATTTTTTTACTATCTCTAGTAATATCATGTAAGGATAGTGATCAATATTTTGAAGTTGAAGAAAAGCTATTTTAGTGATAATACCTATATGTGCGTTGAAGGATAGATCTGTTTTGACAGATCTAGCAGTAAATCTAATCGTTTGTTTCAGGCAGCTTTTGGGCCTAAAAGAAGGACCTCTGTTATTTCTGCATTGAGTAGGAGAAAGGCATGCGACATCCAAACTTTAATATCTTTATGCATTTCCTCAATCTTGTTTATTCTATGTTTAGAATCTGGGTTGTCAGAAATATAAAGCGGTGTATTATCTATGTAGCAGTGGAAGCTCATCCCATAGCAGTATGTGGCCTGGTGTGGCAGCTGGTGGTTATGGAGGGCCCCTCTAATTTTTCTTATATGTGATTTTTATCCAGAAGCGAACAAAAGTGTACGGCCAAGACTTTAAAATCTTAAAAAGAAATGGCGTTAGAAATAAGGTGATCATTTCAGAGCTCGTATGGCTCAAGATTTGGTTTCTTTAATGTAGTTAAACAAGAGAGGATTTATTATTATTTTAGGAAGTGACACGATTATTACTGGTAAGACTTCTTCAAGTAGGCTTGTGGGATTTGAATGGAGTGTGCAGGTGGATTTTGATGAGGATTATTATTGTTCTACTTGTTAAATTGGACTAAAGGATACTAGCTTCTTTGCTGCGGCTAAATTTTGATCAGTGTCTGCATAGGCTGTATCAGGTAGCAGAATGGCTTTAATGCATTGTTTAAAAAGTCCATCAAATCATTGCCACTCTAGATTGCAGGTATCGGAGGCTCTTTAACTCCCTGGTTTCTAGTTAATTTACAATTTTTACTGAACAGAAATCTAGTATTTTTGTTGGAATAGATGAGAGATGATAGTGTGTGGCATTAACTACTCTACTGTTGTCTTTAAGGTTCTCTTTCCACAATGTAGTGGTGGGCGGATCGATCCAAATATCGATATCAAAGCGGGTATTGATATTGATCGATACCAGTGTCATAAGATCGATACTTTAGTGCCGGTTTCTTAAAGTGCCTCTCGGCACGGACCACACTCTGCTCTTCCTCCCCCTCCTGTGTTTTGATGTTGTGCTGTCACGTGACTTAGTAGCAAGGGGAACGCGAGCACGCATGCGCAGAGAGAGAGAGAGAGAGAGAGAGAGAGAGAGAGAGAGAGAGAGAGAACGTACAGAGAGAGAGAGAGAGAGAGAACGTACACAGAGAGAGAGAGAGAGAGAGATAACATTCAGAGAGCGAGAGAGAGAGAGATAACATTCAGAGAGCGAGAGAGACTGAGACGAAGAAGAGGACATACACAGAGAGAGAGAGAGATACAGAGACCTTTATATATACATATGAAAATCATAAAAAAGAAAACACAGCTTCAGTGTGGCAGAAAATATCCAGGGAGATAATTGTGGTGAAAGTAATATTTTAGTCTTCTGCATTAATTTATATTAATTTTCAAAGTGCAGCTGATCATGTGTTACTGCATCCAACTCAAAAAGTTATGTTACGACCTGCATACAGTACATTTATCCTCTGAAAGGTGTTATTTAAATGAATACATTTACTGGACTTGAAACAAATACATTGCATATAATACGGCTCAGATTTGATTAAATATAATTATCCTTTTGTGTTAACTGTGATGATTACTATATTTCAGCAACAAATAGATGTGCTACTTAATCATTTATTTTTCTTTATTTCTTTGGGGGTTGTTTTAATTGCACTTTACTTGTTATATTTTCACTAACTGTATTTTAAAATTATTTTTTAATTATTATTGTTTTATTGTTTTATGATAATAAAGAATATTTCTATTTATAACTTTGCTCAAATTCTGTCCTGGGTTTTAATTAATTAATAATTCAAAGGAATGATCACAAAAACACTTAAAGGACAGTCAAATCCATTCAGATTTTGCAATTTGATGATGCATCCACCTTTAAAAAGGTAAAAAAAAAAAAAGTATCGGTATCGGCGATACTGGCTCTGTATTTACTTGGTATGGATCGATACCAAATTTTGTGGTATCGCACACCACTACCACAATCTAAATTTTTTTGCATGTGTTTGAATGTTACCCCCAGGGGTGAGCTTATTCCTGTCTAGTTCTTTTATGTCTTAAAGCTGTGATGTTATCTAGAGTGGACTGAAGATGGTTCACTAAATATTCAGGAACATATCTGTCTGCTGGACCAGATGGAGAACTGATGAGTTGTAAAATCTCAGAGGTTTTCAATAAAACTATGATATGTGGTGTTTATACTCGCATGACTAATATGAAAGCGAGGGGGTATACTGGTATTAAGGCTAAGGTGAAGCTCCTATGCAACAAGGTACTGATCTGAGATGATAGCCTCTGCAGATCTGGGCTCTCTCTCTCTCCTCAAGAGGAATCTCTGCAGATCTGGTCTCTGTCTTTTTAAGAGGAACCTCAGCAATTCTGATCTCTTTCTCTTGAAGAGGAACCTCTTAAAATGCTGGTCCCTCTCTTTAAGAGAAACGTCTGCAGTTTTGGTCTCTGTCTCTTTAAGAGTCCCCCCCCCCCCGTGTTTTGCAGGTTTCGTTTCTCTGCAACTCCAATAGCTGGACTAATGGGGAATCAGATGGGGTCCTCTCTCGATAAACCGAGTGGATCTCCTGGGATCTGCCCTTTATGTCATCGTGAGTGTCGGAACCAGATCACACTGGGGTGCCGGCACAGGTTCTGCCAGGGCTGTATCGGGGAGCTGTGGAGCGGCTCCGCTTCGGGGCCATATTTCTGCCCGGAGTGCAGATACGAACACACGGAGTGGCCTGGACCCTCAGAGCCGTCCGGACCGAACCCGGCCTCGGGTGTGCACACAAGTACTGTCAAATACCTTCTTACCGTCTCAAAGTGTTTATTACTGTACTGGTGGTGTTTGTTACGCATTTCAGTTTTCGTCTTGGAAGCATGGCGGGCGCCATATTCGCGTAGCCACAATAAACACACACGCTATTACGGTCTTCCACACACAACACAGTTTTTGACAGAACATAGTCTTTGACAGAACACAGTCTTTGACACAAAACCCAATCTATATATATTTTTATTACAACACTTATTTACAACACAGTCTAACACAACACACAATCTTCTGACAGGCTTCTTTAACACAGTTAAAACTGGCGGCCACATACTTTTACCTTTGTAATTCAAGCACTGGGATCTTGTTCTCACAATATTACAAATTGTTTGTCTTTAGAGACTGTGTGAGATTCAGTTATGTAGGGACTTCCTCACTTACTTCCTGGAAACTCTTATTAGTGGTTAAAGTCCAAATTTCAAGTATGCTGATAAAATAGATACAAATATATTCCAATGGCGAATGAGAAATCTGCTGAGCGGTTTATAGGGGACACATTGTGCAAAACTCACTTTGTTAAAAACAAGTTATAATAGGTATATGGGCTATACAGAACATGTTCATGAAGTTCTTTGCACAAAATTGCTCTCACATGTGTTCATCTTGCTCTGGGTCCGACCCGGGGTCCAGCATATAGGGCTGGATAGCCCCTCTGTTTTCATGTGTTACATGTCCCATTACTTTTGTCCATCTAGTCTCTCACTCTTACTGTCTCCCTCCCTTCCTTCCTTCAGACGGGTCACCATACAATATCACTAACCACTATCGCAGATTGTATGGAATGGAAGGGAAAGAAAGAAAACCTTTCACTGGTGTTAAGGACATGGATTCTGATACGTAAAATCTAGAATTAAAGAATGGGATGGTTTGGGCGTGGCCAGCAACAGCTTATTTGCATAAAAGGGACAGCCCTTTCAATGGCTCATTTTGAAAGGGACTGTAACTGTCAATAATAAAGCTGGTGAGATCTCTTTATGTGAGAGTGATGTGAGAGTGATTTTGTGCAAAGAACTTCAGGAACATGTTTTTTAGCCCATACACATATTATAACTGAAGTTAGATTGACATAGGACCCCATTAATGTAGTGACAGCTTATTAACAAACGGCATACAATGTGAGCATGCAAGGTTCAGGAACGCCATTTAAACTGTAATGCAAAGTGCAGCCCTTTGACCAGGAGAATGGTTGTTTTAAGCTCAGTGGTGCCATCATGCTGCAGTGCTAACTTACTGCACTTTTACCAAAAAATTCACCAGTTGCAGTATGGTTGTTAAGAATGTAATGATGCATTAAGCGCTTATATTTATAGTCAAATTTAAGTTATAAGTTATAGACTAATTGTTTTTGTCCATGCCTTAATAAAGTACTTCTTTGTGTGTAGTTAATGGAACAATCTGTATTGTTTTTTTACAGACCTGAGTCTTGGGAAAAGACTCGCTGAACGCTACTCCCCCAAAAAAGTGCTTGGGAAAAGGAAATTTAATTCACACACCTTCCTGAGAAACAATGAAGGGTACAGACTGGGTACAGCCTCATCCAACAACAGCCCTATCATTGTCATTGAATCTGAGTCTGATCCTGAAATACCAACCAAAAAGAAAAAAGCAGCAGGAGAGCCTTCATCAGAAGAAAGCAAAGCAAATAGCACTGAACCATCGTTTAAGAGTCCTCTGGTAGATCAGGATCGGCAAGTGCCATCTTGTAGTGTAGCAGAGATGCCCCAACGAAAACCAGCGTCATCAAACACAATGCATTCCAAAGGTTCTTCTCCACAAGCCAAAAGTTCCTCCAGCAGTCAAGAGGAGCAGTCAAGAAGTTCGCCATCTCACACTAACCAATCCCCAGACTCTGAGGAAGGGACTTCAAATGGGAGCTCAGTGATCTGCCACTACTGCTCCAGTCGAGAACAGAGGTCAGCTGTGAAGACTTGTCTGGTATGTGGAGCATCGATGTGCCCAGAGCATCTCCAGGCCCATTTGGAGTCACCAGTGTTCCAGAGCCACCCACTCGTCCCTGCTGTGGAGGATGTGTCCCCCTGGAGGTGCCAGGAACATCAGGAGATGAACCGCATCTACTGCCATCCTTGTGGAACGTGTGTGTGCACTGTTTGCACTGTGATAGGCTCACACAAAGACCACGCCTGTGTCAGCATCCGAGAGGCTGAGAAGGAGCTCAGGGTAAGCAGAACTAGAAAAAAAAAAAGCATCACATGAAGCTCAAGTAATTGAGTATTAACCCTCATGCACACTTCAGTAGTGATTCAGATTGGCTACACTTTGAAGTTGAGCTCCTTTCATCAAGTTATTTTTGGTTTGTCACCAAATTGAAAGCTATCCTGTGTGACTGTTTGTGTGTCTGTGTGTCTCAGGCTACTCTAAAGAGTGAAATGAAAAAGATACAGGTAAAGGAAACCGCTGTGGCGAACAAAGTGACCGAGCTCAAAGAGACTAAAAACAGTGTTCGGGTAAGTACTGGCATTACAAGGCATTTGACTACACTCCGTTTTATCCCAAAATGGAAAGACAAATGTATGTCTATGGGTTGCACCAGGCCAATAAAAAGGGAAATTATTTGTAGTCCTGGGGCCGTATTACAGAAATGTTCTAGCTTAAGCGTAAAGTTTTGGTATTACAGAAGCAAATCATAACTGAGAATCCTAAATAAGTGATCCAACATCGATGATCTACTTTTATATCTGTGTTACCTAGCAACTAGCACAACATGTGATCTGGTGAATTAACTGTTACCTGGTGCCGCTGTAACTTTACAGGGCTACAGTCCGTAACACGTTATTGTTAGAGTATCTTCGTTACTTTCTTCAAAAAATGGTTAAACAGCGTCCTGCTCTGAACTTTAAACCAGACAAACTGGCCAATGTGGCCTAAAGTACTGGGATAAGAGCTGTCATACACAACTATGTGAACAAAAGTATAGGGACACACACTTTCTCTCTTGGTCTCTCTCAGACACACACACAGTCACACATTTCACTTTGAAAATAACCTTTAGCTCATAAAACGAGCACATTTGTTAATTGTACCACAAATGGGACATGCTGATGGGTCGGCCTCTCCAAAGCTGGACGGCCCACAGTCTAAATAATCAGCCGGCGACAGTTCGGACAGCAGAAGTGTTAGAAGAGTTTATTTAAGATTTTTGAGGTTAGGATACCTCTGTAATGCACTTTTCTTCATTCAAGTTAGGATAGGATAATTGACTCAGGAATAGGGATGGGTATCGTTTGAATTTTTTCGGTTCCGGATCCACTTAATCGATTCCGGTTCTTATCGGTTCCCTATTTCGATTCTACAAAGGTATAAAAAACAAAAAACAAACTGTTAAAATAACAAAACAAATTTTATGCAGAATGATTCAAATCAAACAACTGTTTTGGTAACAATAAATGCAATTTAACAGTTCTTGTTAACAAGGTTGCTGCGGGGTTGTAAAAAGTAGTGAAAGGTAGTAAATGAAACTGGGCCACATTAAAGCCAATAAAAAGTAGTAAAAAGTAGTAAACGTCATCTGATGAGGTAGTAAATTTTCAGGACCCCATCCAACTGGGCCTATGC
>JBBPDH010178127.1:0-18562 GCA_037974565.1 Clupeocharax schoutedeni | reverse complement strand
TAATTGTAAATAAAGCTTGAAACCTCAGACCATGTCGTTCTGCTCTGGCGTCCTCAGTTTCCCCTTAACCCCACAAGAGAGAGCCGTGACAGAATGAGTGAAAATGTGCAGGCCAGGGGGAGGGTGAACCTATGTTGTAAAGATGTTAATCCTATGGTCCTTGTTTCTGGTCCTAATGATTTAAAACAAGCTTATGCCTCCACCCAGATCGGCATCACCTGCTACTGTTCATTGTTCATGGGCTCGTTAATACACATATACATGCTTCCTAGTTTGTCCTAGTCTCCAATACAAAGACTTGTCCAATAGAATTATAAATTTGACCCGAAGCATGTCTGAGTTATGAGAATGGGCTTATCTGTGGTTCCTGTTTGTTCACCTGCTCGTTTTTGAATACAATTAATGGCCAAAATAAGTGCTCATATGCTTCCAGTCACCTCTGGCTCATGGCTGACATGTATCTCAGTGTAGAAGTGCATGGAGCCATGGTAACCAAGTAATGTAGATCATATATCTATCTCAACTGCACTGCACTCTCCAATACAGCCTGCAGCTCTCCGAATACTTGATAAATATCGTAAAATATTAGTTGAACATGTATGTATGCATATGGCTGGAGTGCAGGTACAGTATGTCTTATGCATTTGTAGGCTTGCAATGAAAGGTGCACAAACAGGAACTTTTCAGTGATGGTGCTTATCTGGCCTCTTTTAGGGGATTGTGTTCAGATGGACCGAGGAATATTTTGTTGGGTGCTAAACTGTGGAATAAGCAAAGGTCAGTGGTTAGTTAAAGATTAATATTTTCCCCAACAGACAACTCATGGCCAGCAGTGTGCATCAGTGTTAATGTTATGATGCTGTAGGGACACTTAAATGACAATGATCACTGCAAGAAAAGGCAGATTTACAATCACACAACAAAGGAACATTTATTCAGTGCCCAAAAGTCCAATAATGTAAAGTCTCTGTCTGGGATTGATCCACAAATTAGGTGGGTTCAGATCAGCTCATTAGAAAATTCTGCAGAGCAGGTCAAGAAGTAAAAAAAAATCAACAAAACTGTTATAAATAACTTACAGAAACATTGTGAGTGGGGTCATGGTAGGTTTGTTGATTAACAAATATTTTGGTTTCGCAATGTAAGCTGGCTCTCATAAAAGGTGGGTGTGGGTCAAAAACAACCCTGATCCATGCATCAACACACCTCTCCTAACCCAACACACCTTTCCAAACCCCCGCCCCCTCTTAATATGAATGTTTCAGGCAATTTTTTAGAAAAACACCATTTAAAGCTTCACACATCACATATCATATATAAACCAGTAACAAAAGGGTCCTGTATCAAGTTCAAAGGGCTTTATTGTCATTTCAACCATATACAGTTAGTACACAGTGAAACGAAACAACGTTCCTCCAGGACCAAGGTGCTACGTGCAACATAAATTTACAACATAAATGAACAGAAAACTAAACTAACTAACTAAGAGGCCTATTTAGCTGGCTAGATCAAAAAATGATTTGTGACTTGTGACAGTGGTGGAACCCTTTATAATAGAACAATTATGAAGTAGAATTATTTTTGGTGGTATAGAGAGCTAATTTGAGCAGAAGAATAAACAGGCTTCTTGTCACCCAGAAGAACAATTTAATCATGCAAAAAACGGAAATGGATTCCATTGTTTTTTTGTGTTTATGGTTCTTTATGATGCCTAAAGAACCGTTGAAGAAGGAATGATGGACTAAATGATATATTCTCATATCAAAAAATTTGGTCTCAGACCATTATGAAACACTTGTGTCCATTAAAGCCCACTCATCATAGAAAGCCCCCATATCACTAAAATCAACAGAAGAGCCTATTTTATCAGTTTCATAACTGTGAGTGGGGAAAAAAATCCCTCGGAGGGCTTTGTTCAATCACAGTTAAAGGTCAGTTCTGAATTTAGTGCACTATCATAGCCTGTCTTTCCCAGCAGCAGCCTTGTGGCGGGAGAGTGCAAGAAGAAACTGAAACAAAATTTGGTAATAATTAATAGAGGGGAATTGGCAATAACATCACATCATCCCCCGATGGATTTTCATTCCCATATAAGTACAAAATCAGCCAATCTCTTACTCCCTGCTTTTAACAGTTTCATGATAATAACCTAAAGAGGGGCCTGTTTATCAGAGTGATTCACTGTCAACTGAACAGACTTTAAAAAATGCTTTCTTTTTCAGCTACACTCTATATTAAACAGACATTATTCCTCCCTCCGGTCAACATATTGACCATTTTTTATGGCCCAGAACAGACTTAAATCCCTTAAATCCCTTAAAAAAAGGCTCTGCCTGAAACATGATAAATGTAGGGGGATAATAACTTCATTTGCATACATCTTCTACATTTTCTATATTCAAAAAAGGCTTTAGAAATGTGTTATACCAGCAAATTTAAAAGTCTTAATGAAATTAATCAATGTTGACTCCAGCATGAGAAATGAAAACACAGCAACAAAAAGTATTATAATAATCCACACATTACCACAGCCAAAAGAAGACCTGACAAAAAATGGGAATTTGAAGTAAAATATGTGTATATTTTAGTGCTGGGCACATTAATGTGTTATTATCGCATTAACGCATTATTCAATTAATTCTGACAATTATTTTATCGTTAACACCGTTTTTACAATTACTCTTATTTTGAAAGTTCATTTTTCTGTGCTTGACCGCTTTACCTCACTTTAACAGGGACACGCGCTACTGACTGCTTCTGCTGCTCCCTGATAAAAGAAAAATGTTTCTGCTGCTCCCTGTTCAGAAAAAAAAAGAAAACAGATTTATAAATGTTAACTTGCTGTTGCTGGGAAGGTGCCTGATATACTGTTCTGATCGCAGCTCTGGACCAGGGTGCCGGTGTCTTGATAATTCATGCTGCCCTGTCAAAAAATGCTACTGTAACGCGAATCGGCAGCATATTCCATAAATTCATGCTACCCTGCTGAAATATGCTCCCTTTAAGTTTATACAGTTTATAGTCAATGACGAGAAATAGACAAATAATATGCATAATCAGAGAAAAATACATTTTATTTAAAATATTTTCTTATAAGTCGTGTATCAATTCATACTGCCTTGATACTAATCCCAAGCATGTGGAACTGCACATGCTCAGAAGGGGACAGTAGCATATCTGGATGGGTAGCATGTTTTGACAGAATACTTGGCAGCACGATTAATGGTAATTAAAAAAAAAACATTTAAAAATACTTTTGAAGAAATATATGCGATTAATCTGGATTAATTAATTACACAGCTTGTAATCGTGTGACTAACCAGTCCTCTTGTTTATCTCCAATACATATCTTCCTATATATTAAAAAACCCTTGGGCACTTACCCTCCTAACTGTTTTTTCTTTACCTTTCTCTGTTTGACAGGGTTATGTTGAGTAACTTAGCTGGTAGTAACTTGGTATTAAGTATAGCTGGTATGAAGAACAGGTGTGGACTACTTACGCAAAATTGTACATTGCTCAATAGGAGCGTCTGCTAAATGTCGCAACGTAAACTCTTGTTTTACATTTGATCTGCATTTCTCTTGGTCTGGCAAGCATTGGTTGCAAATCTTCCTTTTATTGTCAGAAATCTTCTACAGCCAAACATGTAGACTATAGAGGCTTAAACAGTTTTCAATTAATTGATCACTCTTGGAGGCTTCAGGCTTGCACTTAAATCAAGTTATGACTTGATGTATAAATCCATCACTGATATACAGATCTTAGGTATAGTAGTACACACTGCTTTAACGCTCTCCTCACTTTTTAATGACCGGATCTTGTCGGCATAATCAATACTACATCAGCACCACGCCCACCTCTCTGCTGGTGCGCGTGCTGACCTGAGAGCTCCGCAGCCCTCGGGCGCCACCTGGTGGCGATGTTTGGAAACGCATTTCAGCACAACTGCGAACATTAAGTGGTTTAGTACGAGTTGTTTTGAACTGAGGGCATTAATTCACACAGCTGAATTGGAATGCATTTAAAGCGTAATTATAGTCTGGCCGAGTCGTGCTATCTCAGTGGCAAGCCTGGGGTTTAGATGGAGCTGATAACGCCTGAGCTTGGGGGTTAAAACTCTCCATGACGAAACTGGCCTATCCAGGCACAGAACTGACAGTAACTATTTTTGAATCTGTCCGGCCCTTTTCCTGGACCAGGTTCCTGTGGGAGGGCCACTGGGAAGGCATGGGAATGTTCCTCTGGCTCATTTTCCTCATAACAGACATCCAGTGCAAGGAGAGAGTCAGGAGGAGAAACTCTTCACACAGCGTTACTGGACAGGACAAACACACTCCCAGACTGACAGGTAAGAGCCCATGTGTGTCAAGTCACCTTCAGTGGACAGCAATGGACCCAGGCATTGATCTGACTGAGCAGATGGAATGAAAGAGAGAGAAAATACAGAGTAACAGTTCAGGTCACCGAGTCCTGAATTCCCTTCTGCACCGTTCTGTTCTTAAAGTGAGGCTGGTTTGATCAGTGTGTGGGCTAAATCTGGCATTCCTAAATATCTTGCCATATTTAGGCATTTCTACAGCATGCTCTTTTTGTGAACACATCATTAGAATATGTCAAATATAATGACTTTTTATTCCCCCCTCTGTCAAGCTATCTATCTGTTTATGTATCTATTCATATACAAGAGTTAAAGCGAGAGAAAAAGAATTTAGTAAAACTACACAGAAAGAAGAAATTGATGAACCAAAACCTCGTTACATCAATTTCTTATGTGACGTGTTACTCCTTTCTCTTTCCATTTATTGTAATGTTTTGAAACATTGTAAAGGAGAGAACAACTGGTATTTTAATTTTACTTTGTTATTTGTAGTATTTATTTATTTATTAGTGCTCATACACTGGACATGGATGACTAGATGACTGATGTAGTTTGCTTCAGAGTTGCGTGCAGTTTGCATAAACAACATGCTCCCTGTGGCCACTGAGAGGAAAAAAGAGCCCTCTTTATCCAGATAAGTTCAGAGGGGTAAGAACTCAGAGCAGAGGATGTTTACCCACATGCGGAGCAGCTTGTCGCCTGGGGACCGTGCTAAAAGAAAAGTGCTGGAAATGCTGCAAGCTCAAAGCAGGCAGTCATACAGGACTGTAATCAATAGCAGTTAGATCAGCCAGAAGAGGAGCTCATCTCTGTCCTGTTCAATCATCTTGAAAGAAAGCATCGCTCACATTTACCAAACCCACAGAGTGACACTAGTTAAACCTCAGGTTCTTGGTGTTCATGCAGTTTTAACAATAAAAGCTCAACATGGGGATCCGGAGCTCACACAGCCTCAGGTCATTTGTGGAAAATCTTAACCTCTAGGTCAATGTGGCTGAAGCAAATGAGGCAAAGGGAAAGGCTCATAAAGTGGACACTACTTGAGGGCTTGAAAAAACAAACAAACAAATGAACAGTTACATAACTTGAAAATCTTATGTAGACATATGGAGAGCCTGAGCCTTAAGATATCCACGGTAAACGAGTAAAGGTCCTAAGGAGGTTTCTCTTCATAATTTAATGTAGTGACATGCCTGTGACTAAGCTACAGATGGTCTGCACATATTGAGGGCGCTATACAAATGAGTGCACTGTTTATTTAAGTCTTTCGCCAAAATGTCACAGACTTGACATTTGCCGGCTGTCTGTTTGTGTTGACGTGATTGTCGACTCTCATTTCCTGTGTGCTTTAATATAGGCTTCCCAGTAATTTCAGTTTGCCGTTTTGACATTGTCACATAATCAAGCCCTTGATCCATAATATCAAGAAGATTTCTTGACATAGATCATGTTCACATTATAGAGGAATCCCCAGTTATTATAATATTGTGCTTCTCTAGACTATCAAGGGTATATATTCCAGAATCACCGTGGACCATGACTACAGTTATTAGACTTCTGTCAACAAACACTACCAGAGATCTCTGTGAAAGTGTTCTACACTAATTGGTGTTGTGCAGTGTTTTGTCTATTAATCAATGTTGTCTGATGTTTGTATAATTCTAGCTTTTGCCAAAGGAGAAAATATGCAAATGAGCCCTTTAATAAATGTTTATTGTAAGCTGCTGTGAGCATCCTCAACAATGGCAGATGTTCTAGATGAGTTTTGATTAAATAAGGGATTCATGGCATCCAGGGCTGATAAATATTTTTGCAGAGATTAACGAAGGCTGAGTTTTAACCTTGCTACTGAAAACCTTACAACTGAACAATGGAAAAAGCTACACATAACAGATATTGCACAAGGAGGGATTTTATCACTCCAGTGAAAGGGAGAAAACCAGCAGGTTCTCACAACCTTTATAATTAGGAAATTTATTCAAGTAAAATGTAAGGTTTCTGTTACAAACTGTATATGCCTGCTTCAGAGTCTTTACTGCAGGATTCACAGTAAAAACTGTACAACAAACAACTTAAAAATTATGATAGTCATCTGTTACAATATATCAAACTTCACAGACTTCAAATGTCAGTGTTAATGCAGATAAGTAGGATGCAATCCAGCACGGGAAAAGAATGAACACCACTGTTAGCTTGGTATATACATTAAAAAATGCATTACAATGAGTTGTCTTCAAATGCCTCCTTTGCATCTTTTATATGTTGGAATTTCTAAAGAGCTGTGTGTCGTACATTACAGTTTTGAAGTCCCAGATGTAGCTCTTGTAAAGTGAAAGCGTGCCTGGAGACATCTTTTTACATGTAATGCAGTATAATCTGCTATTAACAATGACACTCCTCTAACACGTGCTCCCAGATTATTACAGTGTACGGACAGTAACACAATACAAGCTTTCTAGCAAAATGCTATCATTAGCTGGACCTGGACAATGCTGATAAGTGCACCATCGCTGCTGTTTCCAATTCTGCCTTTATGAGGTTGGATTGGTTTCAAAACTTCATGCTCAGTTTTGTTCCTCCTTTATAAATCTACTTTCACATCTACATTTGGCCCATTTTTTCATGGTATTCTCCAGCCATTTTTACCTCCAGATCACAAATCAGATCAGATCAGTTTTGTTGTCACACTACTTTTACAGAGCAATGTCACAAATCTAATCTAATAGAGTTTTGCATGCATTCATAACTAAAACAAAACACATTTAAAGCTATAGATATAAAATAAGGTCAAATGAAAAGTGCAGCTTTAGTTTAGTTTAGTTTATGAAAATAATTAAAGGTTGAAGAAAAGTGTGGAGATTCAAACCCTAAGCCACTTTTGCTGGACCTTCACATCACCCTTGAAAGTTACATATCACTCACATTTTGATTATTACGGTACCTTGCTCAAGGCTACCTGAGTGGTGCCACTGGCGTTCCTGGGATGTGAACCCATGACCTTCTGATTGCAGGGGCAATTCCCTAATCACCAGGCCACCAGCTGGCCCAATATTAATGTCTTTATGGTAATTGTGTGTTTGCAGGTGCAGAGGATGTCCAGAGCTGACTGGGGTTTTCTGGAGCACCTGCTAGTGGAAGGTCAGGAGTACTCGACGAGTGTGGGGCGCGTGTGGCTCACTGTGCTCTTTCTCTTCCGCATGCTCGTCTTGGGCACGGCAGCCGAGTCCGCCTGGGATGACGAACAGTCCGACTTTGTCTGCAACACCAAACAGCCCGGCTGCGAGGCCGTCTGCTACGATAAGGCTTTTCCTGTCTCCCACTTCCGTTACTTTGTTCTTCAGGTCATCTTCGTCTCTACACCCACCATTTTTTATTTTGGTTATGTGGCTCTGAAGACACGCGAGGACCAACAGGCAGCAGAAGAGGCTGAAGAGGAGCAGCGCGGCAGGAACAGGGATGGAAAAGTCAATCAGATTAAGCTAGAAGTTATAAAGGAAGAGGATGAGGAAGATGAGAAGCGGGAGGGAAAGAAAAAGCAGGTGGTACTTCCGAAGCTGAAAGGGAGGCTGCTAGGTGCATATGCTGCTAGCATAGCCCTTAAGGTTGTTCTGGAGGTGGGCTTCATTCTTGGTCTTTGGTTCCTTTATGGATTTGTAATGCCAGCTAAGTATGAATGCCAACGAGATCCCTGCCCTCACACTGTGGACTGCTTTGTCTCAAGACCAACCGAGAAGACCATATTCACTATCTACACTCAGGTCGTTGCTGCGATTTCTGTGCTCCTGAACCTTCTGGAGTTGTTCCACCTCCTGCAGCTGGCCATCACCCACCACTTGGAGAAGAGATACCAGTACCAGGAGCTAGGGAGACATAGACAGATTGAGAGGACTCCCACAAGACTAGAGCTGCTAGAGGTTAGGGCTCCTTCATACGAGGATAAAGCCCATCTATTTCTCCCAGTAGGAAACAACAGCTATGCCCAGTCTGGCCTCACCTGGCCTGAGAGTGAGCCCCACATAACTGAGGACGTGCTTCCTACCTACTCGACCTGTATTAGAAACAACAATCACAGACATCACACAAAAAAACCCACCCAGTCCAAAAAACACAGTAAAGGGGACCATAAGGGGAAGCACATTAAAGACAAAAATTATGTATGAGGCCTAAATGGACAAATTGAAAACATTAGCTTGGTCCAGTTTAATGGATCCTGTTTTGGAACATCAGGGAGATAAAACTCCTTTGCTTTGGTCCCAGTGCTTCACTGTGAGGCAAATGCAGTTTCCCGTGTATGGAATGTACTGCGCTCCAGGCTGAACTGCCTTCCTTCAACAGCATGTAAAGGTGGTAGGGGGTTAGGTGGTATCCAGCCAAATCTCATTAAGGACTCCGCTCCAGCAATGCTGATGACCATCTTACAGAGACAAAGAAAGCACAGTACTAAAGAGCACGCAGGGTAGAGAACACAAAGCCAAAGTGTTTAAAGATAATCTGCTGAATTTCTAAGGTACAACAAAAAAGTAGCAATTAAGCAAATGTTCCGTTATTAAGATTTAAGATCTTCGCTCACCTGCATGCCTTTCAGCCAGCCAGCCAATGAGAATTTAACACAAGAAGTGGAAACAAACCATAAAATTTGTTGTGTGCCAAAGTTATGGGACTTTGTTTTATGTGTTTTTTTCCAAATATATTAAATCTCAGCAAATAAGGAGAAATGATACACTCAAAATGGCAGAAAAATTTCATGTTGAAGATATGCACTTATTTCCATAGTTTGCTTGTTTTTCAAACTTGTGCATAAGAATGTAAATTCAAAATATGTGAATTCAAAAAAGTTGTATTTAATACTTATTTTTTATTGTTTGAAAATTCATATTTATTCTATTTAGTTCTAATAAAGTTCTTGGATTTAGTTTTCATTTGTGTTTGTCGTGTGTAAAGTCCTTTTTTTGGAGGGGGTAAGTGCTCTGCTGGGTTCATTATAGCTTTTATTGAGCTTATCTTTTAAAGGATGTCGTGAAAGGTCCAACAAAAGTGGATATTCAAACCCTAAGCCACTTTTGTTGGACCTTCACATCACCCTTTAAAAGACACACACATCGTTTGCATATCACTCACATAATGATCATGTTTTAAACTCATTGTCTGTATATTGTTCATATATATATTGTTCGCATTCAAAGCATACATTTCAAAATCTATGAAGAAACTATTATCTAAAGCAGGTTCAATGAGAAATCAACACGGTTTTAGAAGTGAATTAATTTCTTTACGTTTGGTTTGATTTTGTCTGCAAATGTTTGAACAAATACAATTCTGAGACAAAATATTGCTAAGGAGAAGAAATAAAACTAACATCACTGATCGTGGCTACTGTGGAGATGCAATAGGCTTTTCTGATTATATTTATACAGCATACCGGAGTTTCTTCTTGTGTAATTTTAGAGAGATGATTTTCAGTTGATGTGTTTTACTGATGGTTGCTTGCGGGCAGTTATTTAAATTTATGTCAGCGGCTCCTTCCGGCTACGGTGTTGATGTTTATCAGTACATTTGAACTGGACAAAGTTATCCTTACACAAGCAGTTACACAATAAAGGAGTGCAAAGTAAATGAGCAAGTTAGTTCTTAGACACAGCATCAGTTCTGTTAGTGAAAGCCTTCATCACAAAGTCTATATGTGGTATACAAAGGTACACTTTATTACACTTTATTAAACAAACATGCCATATACTAGATCACAAGTAGTCCATTAATAAGTATTACCAGCTTTATCAACCAGATTAGCAAGTTTCAACTTCATCAAAAGTATCTGGATAGTCCCAAACTGATTAGCAATAGATTTCATTTTAGGGTTATAATTAGTATCAGGGTTATGGTTAAGGTCAGTATTAGGGTTCTAGGAAATTAACATGATTTTAGTAGTTGTATGAATGTTAAATGCAGGATTGGCATATATACAGCATCCATAATGTCCTATTCAAAAATGGTTCCCCAGATTTTCTAAAGAAATTGTTCAGAATGATTTATTACATTAACCACATATTAAAGATTATCTGAGATACTCTAGAAGTAAACAAAACCAAACCCTTATAATCACGTGTGAATACACCACAGCAAACAGTTTCTCTGCATTTAACCCATTCTTTTCCTAACTCTTCATATATTTTGTGTCTTTTAAAAACAAATCCAATCAGAAAAATTGGGGTGTAATCCCGAAAGTCTCTAAACTGTAAAAAAAACAACAAAATAAACCAGACTATAAATCAGCAACAAGTGAACCTAACAATTCCTTGAAAAGCAAGGATTTCTTAAGGAAGTCTTAATAAAATAAAGGTTTTCTGAGGAATTTCCCTTTTCCCTTGGGAAAGCTTTCAAAAACCCAGCCGTGGATTCTTTATCTCTGAAATATCAGTAAAGCATTTGAAATTTCCAGCGAAGTCTGAGACGCAAAATCCAAACAAATGCAGCTAAAGCTATTCAATCTACCAAACCACATTTATACAGCTGAGTTCTGGTCATTCAACCAGCCATTTCCGCAAATTACCTGCAGATAACATCTGAACATGTGCATCAGATTAGTTATGTCACTTTTTAAAGGGAATCCATGAGGGAGGCTAACAAGGTGCTGAAAACGTTTGGGCCTGTGAAAATACGAAAAAGATTACCTTTCAGAAATGTCAGAAATATCTTCAACTGTCTAGAGTAAGTACTTTTGGGGACCGCTGTTTTCAACAAAGCCCAAAACACTGGATATCCCTGAAGTTTTACTGTGATGTTCTTTCCAGCGAAGGCCATTTCCAGCAATTTTCTGAGCTGTCTCTGCAATGATAAGCTGTTATCAGCGTCAGGAAATGGAAATGAAGGGTAATTTAGTAGGTGGGACAGCTTCTTATAAACTCCACGTTTTGTACTGTCTGACAACCAGGGTCAAATCACAACAATAATCAGCGAATAGAAAGGGGATGGAAGAAAACAGAACATGTCTTTCAGCAAGGTGCTCTTCAACAAAGATGTTTTTTTTTTGTGTAATTTTCTGTTAAAATGTATGCATGTTGCTGGCATGCAGGATGTGTGTTTTATTAGGGGGAGTAGCCAGCACTGCTGGGTTCCCCTCTCTGAGAGATTAACGAGCTGTGTGCTGCGATGCTGCCAAGCTTAACCTGTAGTCTTTGCCCGGTGCGTGGCGCACTCTGCAGTGGTTGGCCTGGATTCGAGTTGAGCCTGTTATCTTCAGCCAAAACAGAGCTTCAGAGGTGCACTGCAAGATGTGCAGGTCAGCGAGCAGCTGGTGAAAGCCGACCCTTTTAGTTCCCCTCAGCTGCCAAGCAAAAAGACTGACAGAGAGCTGCCTGCTCCGCCAATCCCCGGCGCTCTGTTTCAGAAAAGGCGTGAGAGTCTAAACCCTTTCCTTTTGTTTTCTCTGAAGCAGCCATTACCTTTCCTCAGTGTGAAAACTGTATAAGACTGTCCTGAACACGGAAGCTGTGCCATCTGAGCTACATAAAGCTGGACCTTGTTTCTTTGCTGCCTCTGATTTAATAGGCTTGTATCTGTTCCAGAAGCGCCAATAAACATCTCTGTTTCTCCTGCCCGAACAGTTTTACACTTATAAAGGTGTGGACTGGAATACTGCGTAAATAGTTTTGAGACATTTATTGAAAACTCTAGACGAGACCCAGGTCAGATTGCTGAAACAAACTCATTCATTTTATTCATAAAAAGATCATTCTATGCTGAGTCTTACCATGTGCAATAAGGGTGCTAAATAAGATCTGGCGGAATATCACATTGTGTGCAATAGTATTGCCATGTGAAATATCACTGCTTATATCAATTTTACTTATACAGTACTGACCTATATTACGTGCAATAACATACTCTCAACCACCACTTTCCTGTTACTTATCTATAGTATTTGTACTGGTATTGAGGACGTAGCAGAGTGTGTTTCTTACAGATTTTTTATTGGATTTATTTAGCCTTTACATTTTATATTGTTTTTGTCTCTATGTCTCTGTCTTCTCCTTTGGTGGTTTGTATAGGCATAGCAGGAAGAGTGAACTGCCCCTGTGTCATGTCGTTTCCTGTATCCTGACTTTGTCCTGCTGATTGCTGTTGTATTTCCTTCTTGCTCACTAAATGAAAACTCAAAGTCATATAATCCAAAGATAAAAACCAAGTGACCTCTACACAAACATACCTTTGCTAATAGGATCACACTGGGTTTGAATATGCAAGTGATTTCTGTCATGTTGGATCTGAATACCCGGTCAACCTGCTTTTCCTAGCAATTTGGCGGATATTGCCTCTCTTGAACAGTGCACATAATAACACAATTTTTTTGTTTGTACTTTCAAAATATGATCACAGCGTGGTAAGAAACATGACTGTAGGGAAATAACCCTGAGAACTTGGGCTGCAGTTCTCCACGGCTTACACTTGAGGCTACAAGGCTGTAACTTACCTTGATGAACAGAGCTTGGACTGAGAGATGGAATGAAGAA
Organism: Clupeocharax schoutedeni; assembly: GCA_037974565.1. NCBI lineage: Eukaryota > Metazoa > Chordata > Actinopteri > Characiformes > Alestidae > Clupeocharax > Clupeocharax schoutedeni. The sequence continues at coordinate 5,675 of JBBPDH010178127.1, read as the reverse complement.
CAGGGAGGAGAAATGGTCATAGTGTGGTGTAAGGACTTTGTCACCTAAAACAGAAAGTAGAGATTTATAGAATGTAAAACTGGAAGGAGGAGGAGCTACCATTTCTTCAGGACTTGATGTAACGGACCCTGAAGATTCAGCTCTCTCCCTAACTATTTGTCCTTGGATATGACACATCGTCTGTTGTGAACCTTTCTCCAAACTACAGGTATTTCAAAACTGGGGCAGCTGGTGGATGGGGAGTTGCCCCTGTGAACAGGAGGTCGTGGGTTCAAATCCCAAACCCTTGAGGAAGGTACCGCCCCCGCACATGGCAACGTGATCATGGATACATTTTAGTTTCCTTCAGATTCTTGTTTGTTTCTCTTCATAATATTATACACAGATATGGCTTCCTTTCGTTCAGATTTTAGACCCTTTATCATCTTTTTTTATTGCACCTACAGTACCCAGCTTAGATGTCTGCCGAAAAAAAACAAAAATGTTAAAAGTTCTTTAAATTGATCTTATTTACAGAAATTATTAATCTATGACATTGCTTGACAGAGGTGTGTTTTGCACCTTTGTTTTTAAGAACACATCTGCCAACTGTGGCAAAGTGCCAATATGTACATGGTACATGGCAGAACACTCACACTTCCTGCCAGCTGATGTGATGAAAACATCTCTTTTCCCCAGCTATAGCCATAACAAGGGGGAGAACACAAAATGTATCCATGGCGTTTATTTTAGGCAAGGCCTAAAAATACCTTGGATGTTTGTCCTTTTGCCCTTTGATTGTTATTAATATATATAGCTTTTGTTTTCTTATTTGTTTCTCTCCATAATATCAGACACAAAAGATTTTGCTGAAGGTACACAGCTTCCTATCTTTCAGAATTTAGTTTCTTTATCATTTTTATATCGTGCCCAAGGGCCTTTAAGAGAAATGAACAGGTCTTAAATGAACACTAGACAATCCTAAAATAGAGAAACTACAGTTAAGCACAGGAGATCAGGAAGATATTATAGTGAACACTAAATGTTTCCTAAGGGAGGGTTTCCTGACAGGCGAGCAGATCACGAGTCAGTTAGACAGACCGCAACAATTCTCTTATTCTTTGCTGAAGATGGCTGCAGTACATTAACTACGGTATCTGTATCAAAAATATGAGCTACCGGTTCATGGGCCATTTCCATTTATCTGTGATTGACAAAAGTACTTGGCTGCATCCTTTATTTAGACAGCCAGGAGGAAATGAGTTTGTATCTGCTTCCTGATTCCACTGCTGCTCTCTCCAGGGATTGGCCTACAGGATTGTTCACCCTGACAATGAAGCAGTGGTGGGCATTGTTGCATTGTAATGGTGAAGCCCACCACAAGCGCTGGCCAAATGTCATGGTCACTTCATCAAAGTGCTCTGATAGATGAGGTTGAATAGAATATAATAAACAAATATGCTAATTTAGCTTTATAACATGTTTGTATTTTGATGATGAGCATGATCTGCACTTAGAACAAGAAGCCAAGGTGCTAAGGGGTGTATCACATGAAGAGTAAAGTGACAGAAAACAATGAAGAAAAATAGTCATTTTGTTTTTTTAAAGAGGCCACATTTAGTTTTTCTTGGATTTTGTCATTTATACCCTTGTATGGCATTTTATAAGCATAAAAAAAATCATTAGGTCTCTACAGCTTTAAGAATTTAAAAATAAAGGTGTCAACTGGAGTAATGCCACAGAATACATTTTAAGGATGGCTCTTTAAGGATCAAAGATTTGTAAATGTGAAAGTCCACATAAGATTCTGTATCAGCTGAAAACCTTCTCTAGAACCAAGTAAGAACCATTTATTATCCGTCATTTGTAAGGATGTACTGACGCCAACCTGACTTCTGGAACTCTGTTCATAATTCCCAGTCTGCAACTGAAGTAGGTCAAAGGGGGCCTCTCCTAAGAGAAATGGAAGCCATGAAGTTCGAAGCAGGACAGTGGAAGCCAGTTGTGGGAACTGAACAGTGCGGTTCATGGGAAAAGGGAGGATTTTGAGCGCCGTTCCATTGTTTCTGTGGCTGATGGGAATCTTTCTGGTGTATAATCTTGCCGTCATTGTGCAGCAGGCCCGTACACATCCTGGCTGAAGAGGCCACAGGCGGCCAGTGGCGTCGCTCCCTCTTCCCATTGCTCAGGAACAATAGAGCCGCGTTCAGGTTGGGACACAATTACACCTTTCCTGTGCCAAGCTCCCTGTGTGTCCCAGTACCTGTGCTCTCTCCCATCCATTGATCTGACTGCAAGACCTTCTGTCTCCTATAAGCCATCAACATTACTGTTTCGTCACAATCTGGAAGTAAAAATCACACAACATTTTCAACCCCTTACGAGTCTTGAAAACAAAATCAGTACCATGAGCCATGGAACAGTGCAGCAATGATGAGAATGTTGTTATTAAAACCCTAATTAGGATGTTTTGAGAATGTATTCTATTTCTGGCTTTTGAAGTTCCTCCTAATTAATTGATAGCAGAAGATTGGATCTTTGTTTTGAGGACAGCTTGTTCGAGGCATATTTAGGGGCTGATCACTAACTCATTTCTTTCTCCCTTCCATGTTTTTATTGCTTTACATAACTAAAGAAGGACATGTCATTATGTTTATCGTAATTGTTTCTTGTATCCCCCCACCCCCACCCCCACCAGGTGCATTTATATTTGTGTGGGTATAAGAACCAAAGTCATAACTCATTTTCACTTAGATTGTTTCTCTGCCTTTAATAGCAACATAAGTAAATGTAATCTTTTCTGAATGGACGCCCTGTATGGTACCTCATTCAATAAGTAGCCCAGACCAAATCACTACTCATAACTTCAGTGTGAATGGGTGGGGCTAAACTACTATAGTCTGACAAGGTGGACATATGGAAATGTTATGCCCCCCATCATATTACTGAAACAGCACCTCCAAATTGGACCACTTAATTTTCCTATATATGAAGTATACATAATGGGGAATGAACAAAACTCATTTTCCATGATCCTTTAAAACCACCCTCAATAGGGTTTTAAGCACTGTGAGGAAAACCAAACTAATTCTTGACTTTCCACCAATTGTAATTAACTGTCAATGACGAGATCAGATTGAATCAATGATTAAAACTCGGAGATCCTCTAAAATGTCCAGCTTGCCATCATTTCCAACATTTTCATTGATTTCCTTGTTAGAGGGCAACGAGGAGAAAAGCAGATGATGATAGATGCAACAACGCAATTCCCGAACTTACATTAAATCCTCCACTAAGTTCCTCCACTTGGGGCGAGAGAGTTATGTCTTTACTGCTGCCCATTAATCAGACTAAGTTCTAGAACAATAAACACCTGCTGAGATACACGCACCAGTGAATTTGTACTCACAAAGCTGCATTCCAAATGTTTTTGCAATCACAAAATAAATGTTCTCACAATCACATAAATGATGGAATGTTCATCACAGACATTGTGAAATAAAACCTATTGGCTACAGCCAGTACAATCATAAATTGTAGGTAGATTTTTGATCCAAAAATGCAATCAAGATACCATACATTAATACGCCAGAAATCAGGATAAAGGAAAGAATTGGTCATTTCTATTCAAACGCTCTCATGCGTGTGCTTTTCACAATGTTAAGGACAGCTGTATAGAAAACCTGGAAATTCATCTACTGTCTATGTTCACCTCTATAAGTAAAGTAAACCATTGTAACAGTTGTTCTAGGCTGACTTTAAAAGCCTGGTGCACTCTTTCTGAAGCTAAATATGGCAGACTCTGTCTTTTTTTTTTTAAAGCTTATAGTTTGTGAAGGAAAAATCTTTTAGGATACCATGCTGCGTGGCAGAACATGAGTGAACATAAAACAGAAAAATGAGGAATCTAGGAATTTATTACTACCATCTGTGCTATTCCTGTTCAGCTGGCCTGGAAAGTAAGAGAATTCCTGGAAACAACTTCAGCAGCAAATAATTTCACTTTCCATTTATTCTCATAATATTCCAGTGCAGGAATAGAAATGTGATAGATGTGTTTTCTTAAAAACTTTCCAAAACTAGAGCAGTTCAAATAAAATGTCCTACCCTGATAGAACCAAATTCCAAAACAAGACAGGCATTTTTGTCAAACAGAAATAGTGCACATATCTGTAACCAACTTTGGCTTTAGAAACGTTTTGGAATTCATGCAATCCTCAATAACAGTTTCAGCTTCTGAATATAATACAACAAACTGATAGATGATGTAAAAAGAAACCTCAGTCACAATGTAAAAGAATGGGCCAGCGGCCGGTGTCCCTGCATGAGCAAATTGGATAATAATGTGTCAATTTTATTTAAATTTCTCTCCCTTTCACATTGTGTTCGTTGCTACTTTCATTCACAGTGAGGATTACCACGAGGACGCTTTTAAAAAATGGTTCTGGATCGCTTTAATACAAAAAACCCCAAGCTCCAAAATCCCCACAACCATTTTCTTAAATCCACTTTCTAATCCTTTTCATGTAGATGTTCTGTTTCGCTTCCATGAGCACAAACACATTCATCTGGTCACACATTAAACAAAAGCAGCCTTTCTTCCAGACTCTAGTCTTGTGAGAATCTACAGGAAGGCTGACATACAGAAGCTATTGAAAGTTTTCTTCAAATTTGAGCTAAACAGTCATGTGCCCATGTGCCTGGAGAACTGGGCCGAACATTAAGCCATGAAGAATTCGCTTCAAACACTTTCACAAGACTCCAGTGTCAGCAGATTAAAAGGTGACCATTACGTTACAGGGTGTCTCCATCTAGTGGATGAAAGTGGGACGTAGTACTTTTGTCCAACGGTTTGTAAACCCCTACCATTAGCAAGGAGGATGGGACAAGAGCCAGGGGCGGTTCAGCTAGCTCTTTTCTGGTCTGTTCCTTTCAAGTGCTGCCTTGGGTGTAAACTCCAGTCTGTCCTTCAGACTGAGCACTTGTGTGCTGTCCCGGCCGACTGATTCCTCAAGCTTTCTGTCCTCTCGCAGCTCCGCGATGCCCCTCTCTTCTCCAGCCGGTTTAGGGGTTCCTCGGATGAACCACTCCAGATGATATCCCACTGCACCCACCACGAAGGCCACAGGGAAGGTCACGTAGGGCGCATAGGTGCGCATGGCCGTCCACAACACAGGCCACATGGTTGCAACTTAAAGTCCTAAAAAATGATATACATATTATATACATACATATTATACACACACTATATATATCATGCATACACACATACTTTATGGACAAAAGTATTGGGATTCCTGACCATTACAGAACCAGGAATGACACTGTATTCAAATACATAGACCTTAATCTGGAGTTGGTCTCCCTTTGCAGCTCTAACGGCTTCCACTCCTTTTGAAAGGCTTGAGACGAGATTTTGGAGTTTGAGTTTCTATAGGAATTTGTGCCCATTCATTCTGTAGAGCATCTAGGAGTTCAGGCACTGGAGTCAAATGAAAAGTATTGGCTCAAACTTGTTGTAGTTCATTCCAGAGGTGTTGGATGGAGTCAGGGTCAGGGCTCTGTGCCCAATCAAGTTGTTCCACACCAAACTCATCCAACTATGTCGTTATGGACCTTGCTTTGTGCACTGGGGCACAGTCATGATGGAACATTAAGATTGGCCTTCACTTTTGTCCAATACTCTTGTCCATATA
>JBBPDH010177814.1:0-18570 GCA_037974565.1 Clupeocharax schoutedeni | reverse complement strand
AGTTAAGCTCTAATCTCTCGGTCGCCACCTGGTGGTTGGCTGAGAAAGTGTTTCATCTGGTGTGGAGCAGAGCTGCTTTTAAAATCGCAGACGGTCATCTTAATTTAATCGTGGCAGCCGAAATCGTGATCGTGATTAAAATTCGATTAATTGTGCAGCTCTAAGGGAGACTATAACAATACTGTATTGTATAATATACAGACTTATATTTTTACCCCAATTGTTGGTTATCTGCACCTATGGTCCAGGTGGACGATATTTCATCTTACTGTGTACTTAATGTATATGGCTGGGATGACAACAACACTTGACTTCCTCAAAGATACCTCATTAGTTCCACTGGCTGTCTTTGGATTTGAACTCCCCAAACACCAGGCCACCTTACAGCTACGTAGTCATGTTTCCTAAGAAAGAACAAATTAACCAGTGTCCCAACCGCATCCATGTGTGGATCTGGCTAGATATTTAACAAAATTTGGAACCCTTACACAAGAATGTAATGCCAAGTGCTGCATGATGGGCAGTGGACTGAAAACATTCAGGTCAAGACATCAGTGATTATCTTTTTTTAGGGACTTCTCATGAAGCCAATCACCAAATGAGTAAGGGATGGAATCCGGTAGAGCACTTGCACCTGAACCCCTTGTACTTCTGTCCGATAGCCACCAGCAGAAATAATAAACACATATATTAAGCAAAGAAAGTTTAATTTCTTAACAGTGAACACACTAAGTAGAAAATAAATTGTGCTCTAAAAACAGCAAAACAAACCCCATACTTATGTTTGTTCCCGGTAGAAAACATGACACTCAGCAATTAACCCTCCTGTTATGTTGCGGGTCAAACTGACTTGTTTTAAATTTAAAACATCTAAAAAAAGTACACATCTATAAAAGTTCACTAAAAACACATACAATAAAAATGGTTCATTTCACATTTATGCAACCACCCCTGCATTTTTATATTACACAGATACTGTGTACTACTCTCTCTCTCTATTCTATTGACCTCATCTGTAAGTGTGAGAATGCAGGTGTTATGACTTTTGGCAGGAACATTTTTTGTCAAATTAACAGATGACAGTCCAGGAGGCTCTGGAACTCATCTTTGATCATGACAGAGAAATAAAGGATGTGGCTGAAGATGAAGACCATCTCCTAATGTCACTTGTGGCTTTCAGAGCTTGCTGCCCCTTTAGCCAATAAATGCCTTCCAAACAAGCCAGATATATCATACAAATCTGGGGAGCATGTGATGCAAACACCAGCTGTGCAGCAAACATGCAGGTTTACACTGGAAACCTGGTTTGAGGAGCCTCAGAGAAGCATCAGGGCATAAGGGTTGTGCTCAACATGGCACTAAACTAAAAAAATTTTAAATTGTTAAATAAAATGAATGTCATGTAAAACTACTGTGTATTATTTGTGGGTGTTTCCAATGTACATTAAAAGGTTTTAAAATACATTTATGAAAAACAAGAGATTTATCCTCACTGAACTATGATCAAATATTGTTTGAAATGGTTAGTAATGGAGTTATTAATGAGATACAAACAATGTTTATTTGGATTTTTGGTTTCTGACACTTTAAGATAAGCAAACATGCCCTGGGTCAAATTTACCCAGGAACATCATTGGTGTTCCTTAGAAACAAACACAACAGGAGGGTTAAACAAAACATTTCATTATAACTTTTACAAACACAGCAGCGGCTTTGTGCAAGCACATTCAGATTACTCTGTTGTGAACAGCACCATCTGTTGTTCATTTCAGAATGTTACTTCTTAATAGCACATAACGTTCACACCCAGTAAGATTTCTCTGTGATGTTTAATAGCAGTTTCATGATCAGGTACATGTGAACATAAAATGCAAAGTCTGTAAGAAGGTCTATAAAAATCCTTGCAGATCTGCAGATGCAAGTGTACATTACATTAACATGATTATATACAGGTACATACTGTGACCAACATTCTCATGAACCCCTACAAAATGGTACAATACAAACAAAAAGACAATTATAAGCTATGACTTTGTGAACATTTTCACCTGAACTTTACACTTTTTAGATCAAAACACGTAGGACAAATATATTATAAATGACCTTACTCTACAGCACAAGGCACACAGTGTATGTAACAAAATACATCTAAGTTAATGTGCATCAATGCTAATGTGCTTTGGTTTAAGGCAAACAGCATTTTACATGGAACATGTTATTTGGCATAAACTCTGTAGGCACAGAACTTGGACATAAACAGAACTTTTCCTATACAGTTAAAAAGTGATACACTGATTTGACTTTCTTCACTATGTTGTATTAAATACTTGTGCTGTCCATAAGCGGACAGACTGACATGTTAACAGTAAAACTCCCAATGAGAGCATAGGTCATTAACGTATGACTGATGTCTAAATCAAGTAAATTCAACACAGCACTACATTTTTTCAGTGTATAGTGTAGTTCCAGTATATCCCTGCGTAATAGCAGGGATGTCCCGAACTGATCCAGTAGATTAGGAAATTAATTGATTAAGTATCAGCTATATTGCACCCCATTCATTTTTCCCTGAAAAACATGCAACAGTGAAGCAAAGCATTCATTTTAAAGTGAATAATGAAAAACATATCTTGCTCCTACAGTATTATGTTTGCACTGTATTGCTAAGGAGCCAGATTACTGTCCTCATTAGGCCTCGTCCACGCGGACGTTTAAAATGAACATGCTCTGAACACCATAGACGTTTTTGTGGCGTTTGGTAGCGACGCTTGATCGACGTCAGCAAGGCGTTCAACTCTGACACCGTTTAACGCCAGCCTGACGCCCGATCTGTAGTTTCGTGTATTCACCTGTGGGGGCAGTAATGACTCTGTCCAGAGTGTTTACACGTGTGTCATCCTGGTTTATAGTTCTGCACTGAAAACATGGATCCCTATTCTTTCTTAAAACTCAGCATTTACATTCTTGTTTTAAAAATCCTCCTGATGCGGCACCGTAGGCAGGAGAGGAACAAAATATGTTTTTTCGCAGTTGACGTACAGAATCATGGGATATATTCGGTCCTCAAGAACGCTACGCAATCGCCATGGAAATGCCATAGCGAAGTTTACCTCACGTTCGTCGGGATTTGGACGCCAAGAAAACGTTGCATGCAGGGTTCAATAAGCGCTCACCTGGCGTCATGAATGCCAGAAAAACGCCTGGTTCAGACGTCCGTGTGAACGAGGCCTTAGATCAACGCTACACAATGGTCATTTCATATCAATTTTCTCATATCAAAAAGTGAGGAATTTTGCGGCAGAATATTCAAGTCGTTATGAAGGTCAATCATTATGAGTAATAAACATGCTTCAAAATACCTACTTTAAAAAAGTAGGCCCAAAAATTTCACATAGCCGTCTAGAATGTAAAATTATCGGCATACTATACCCCATATTATACAGTGATTAAAACAAATTAATTTTAGCAGAGTAGCATGTCTTTTTAAGAAAATACAAAAATTTGATTGGTATCAACAGGTATTAAACATTAACTAGAAAAAAAAAGATCCGAAAATACCTACCATACTTTATGTGGTAATTTCGCAGTCGCACTGTAAGAAAGTCTGAATATAAAACTCCAGGCTGAGAATAGTTGGCAAGGATGCATTTGGCTGTAACATTTTGCAAACGGCAGCAAAGAATAACATACATCACAAACTGTACATGTTCATGTAAGATTTACACAATGTATACAGCTTGATTACGGCCTAAGTAACGGGCCTGTTTTGGGTACAGGTGAATCCAGACGGGGAATTCAGATAGTGGTCTCTTTATCCAGGTCATCCTTGCATTTGATAAATGCCCCTGCACCATTTTCATTGTTGCTCACAACACCCTTGCCTTCTTGCTCCGCTTCCTTGGCTTGATTCTGCTTTAACTGTTGCCTGTGGCGACGGGAAAGTTTGCGGTAGGTCACCCCCGTCAGCAGGTAAGCCAGAGCATACAGGCCATAGATAAGGCCCAGGAACGTTGCTCTGAAACAAGGAGTATAGCAGTGTGAAATAACTTAAGCAATAAGAGTCATCAAGCATCACAGAAAAGTTATAATGTATAAAGTCATCTTAATATGTGTCAAGCCTATTTAAACTGCACTGTTATATTTGTATGATTCAAATGTGCATATAGTTTCTACATGAATAAAATATACAGACCCTGGCTGTACTGACCATTAAACTGAAGTGTACAATTAAAAAGCGTAAATATCTGAGAAGCAAAGATTAAGATAATAACAGGTAGAGAGCTCGCACTAGTGTGCACCAAGGCCCAAAGAATTTCATTTTACAACACTAGGTAATTATCTTCTAATGTTCTTCTTATGTTCTGTTGTCCACAGGGTGAGTAACAGTGTGAGTAAAATTCAAATGCATGCGTAGTATAGTTAAGAAAGGCTTAACTATTGCTCAGCTGTAGCCATGCTCAAACCATAAGAGCAGCCTCAAATACTTCCACATATGTTTTCTATGTTGAGTTTTTCTAATCCTGCCTCTAATCAAACCAGTGAAAGTGTTTACCTGAAAGCGTCAGCATTGTATAGTCGACAAGCCCCCTGTCCCCCACAGCGTTTCACACCCCATTTTAGACACGTCCTGTCAATCAAAGCTCCGAAATATATTGGAGGAGGGATTCCACCTGAAAAAATTATCATCTGTAAGCACTCAACCTACAACAGTCTACACAATATACATGTATATGGTTATGGATACATATTTATGTTTGTGTATATAGATATATTTCGATATATTTAGACAGATAGACAGATAGACAGACAGACAGACATTTCTCAACACCTCCCATGCTGTCATTGCTATTATGGTGAGGATGAAGAGGCGGAGGGATTTCTATGATGAGTGTGTGAATGATAGTGAATGGCTCTTACCCAGGGTCCTGACGATCAGTGTCTGCATCCCAAGTGCCAAAGACTTCAGGTCAGGCTGTATGGATCTAACAGAAAACGACAGCTTCATCAAAGCCTGACGACAGCTTCATTAAAGTGTCATCAAAGTTTCATCAAAGCCTGATGGCCAGACAAGCAAGACAAGAAAGTGTAGCAAATTAATTTTCCCCTACCTGAGCAGGACGATGTATCCTGGAGTGGCGCCACAAGCTGAGATAAAGGCTCCCAGCACTGACACCCCCATGTAAATCTTGAACATGTAGTCACAGTTTTCCTGGCGTGGACATTGACCAAGCACTACTGAAGTGTTCATGAATGGCAGGTGAGCTTCACCAACACAGGTGCAGTTATGGAAAACCTTTAAGGAAACAGGAAAGCTTTAATGCAAGCAAGCGTATGGCTAAGGATTGGACTGTGGAAAAAAGGCAGGAGGAAGCTGTCCGCTGTCAGTTGTTTGAACTTAAGGCAGTATAAAGGACTCTGAAGTGCCACACATGTGAAGCACATTATCTCAGTTGGTATAAAACCTTGTGTCTACGAAATTATGTGAAATATATTATTTTCAGTATTTATTGCTCTACTCATCATAGAATTTTAACCCTGTCTAAATGTTGACAGGGACAGCTCACCATCTCCTTTCCAGTTCCAGTGGAACTGTGACAGCCAGCTAGGCAGGGTGAGGCATAGGTCAGGCCGGTGTGAGAACACACGGGGTCCCAGTGCTTCAGAGAGCAGGAGCAGCCTGAATTACACGGAGACAAGAGACTCTGCTGCTGATAGGACAACTCTGGAACTCTGTCAGAAGGACACAGAGGGTTGAAGAGTTAAAAGTGACATTTTCTAAAGCATGGTTATGAAGGGATTTATAAAATACTTGTTCAGTAATTTTCACTTTATGACCCAAGACCCAAGCTTTACGTTTGCTGATTTCAAAAGTATGTTGCATCAAAAATGGCTGTAAACTTTTTTTCCACCACTAAATAAATTAAAATGTTTTTATATATTTTTTATTTATGTATGTTCTTTCATTGTAAAAAGGTTTTTTTTTGTTTTAAGCTGTGAAAGAAAATACAATGCAGTATATTGAATGTTGTGGTTTACACCTTGCAACATGATTTTGAGTGATTGGATCATGTTCCAGTTTCACCAGGGGTAACCACACCCAGGATGCATTATGATAAATATTTACCATACCATGGCTAGCAGATGCAGATGAAAAAACAAACAAGGAAACACAAGATGGAGAGATAGTAGACTGTTCTCCTCCAGCATGAATACACAAGTGCAAAGCATGAAAGCAAACAGTGCCAATGCAAAAAGTATTTACCCTTGATAGGACACAGTGAGTCCAGCAACCTGTGTGTTTCCACAGTGCAGAAAGTACTGAGAAAGCAGCAGGAGAAAAGAAAATAAGGAGGAAGCGATGGAGATTCTGGCTGCTCCGATCACGTTCAGCTTAAACCTCTTCATCACAAAGCCCCCTGTGATGATTCCTAAGGCCACAGCCGGCAGATTCATAATGCCTGCGGTATGGAAGCGAAGAAAGCATGTCAGCAATGAATAAACTGCTCACATGGAATTAATAAAGAATAAAATGTACAAGACACTAGTAATTTCAGTAAATTCATTATTCACAAAATGATATATATATATATATATTTATAGCTCAGCAACTATTGCCTGCCTTTAAATTAATTGAAATGCTAAATGAATACGAGTGGCCCTAGGCCCTCTGGCCCTGGGTACCCGTGACCCTACTGAGGATTATGAAGTTACAGAAAATAAATAAATTTATCAATACAAGTAAATAAGAAAAAAATAAAAAAATAAAAACAAAAAACAAAAATAAAAAAAAAGTAAAAACAAAAAAATATTAATATTCATCCACGCTTCTTTATTAAATAAATGCCATGAAAACTAAGATAAGTGAGTGAAAGTAATGTCATTGTTAATAAGAGAGTAATCTGACCTTAAACCAACCATTACATTTACTTCACATTCCCACTTGAAAACCTTCTGAACTCTGGATTACCCATTTTCATTATGTCTACAGTTCTCTGTGTTTCTAAAACAGCCTTCGTGCTCCATTTCTGAGGAGCTAGCGAGAGAAAAGTAAACACCCACCTATCATAAAGATAGCCTTTGATGAAGACTGGCCATAGTTCTGTTCCATGAACTTAGGTTTGAATGTGATCATTCCGATGAAGCCGTTGACCTGCACCAGACTAGTAAGGATGATAAGGATGTAGATTGTGTCACTGAAGAGTCTCTTTAGTGATGGCAGGAAATCTACAACAAACAAAACAAAATGTTCAGTGACGTATGGAACTTGCACAAAACAGTGTTCAGGATTAACTGCAATAACCAGTCAATAAAGAACCCATCACAGGACATGCTAAAGGTTTGTTCTAGGTATAATTCAGTTTGAGATGTCAGCTGTAACTCATGTTGCCACTGAGAAATATTTATTTTCCATTAAGGGAAAATTACATTCCATTAAAGAGGTAATCATTTTATAACATTTCTTTCTGTTTTATTCACTCATTGTCTGCCACTTTTTTCCACTGTCTGAACCAAACCTAACGAGTCCAAAACAGGAACTTTACAGTTTTTAATTTCAGGGTAAATTAATGGAAGTCATTTTAGACCAATTCTATTAGTTTGTTCATTTTAAAATGTTGCCACAGTGTAAATAGCCACTGTTTTTATAAAACGTATGCCCAAAAATAACAAAACAGGGAAAAAAGTGACACAGGATTTTGTTCAGAGAGCAATAATATGGATTACTCTGGAGAATAATTTTCATGTCTTTTCCTTGATTTAAAAGACAACATAAAACACAACAGAAGCCACTGGGCAACTGCAGCAAAACATTGATTATTTTATTTGATTGTATTCTGCAGATGCAACACTCTCTACCATGACTCTCTATCAAACACCTGACACTGTAGGAAAAAAGCACCTCTGGCCAAGTCAGCCATGCTGACAGGAGCGTGTTTCTCAGATGGAGGGCTGTTGCTGCGCTCCGTGGTGATGAAAGTGTCCTGCTCGCCCTCCTGGACATCAGAGCTCTTCTCAGCAGGACAGCCTCCTTGCTTGGGCAGTGACCTGGGCAGGAACCAAAATGGGATCCCTGCCAGTAGCATCACGGTTCCGGTCACCAAAAAGCCAAGCCACCAGGCCCCCACCCAGCGCGAGTCTTTGTAGTTAATGGTGAGGGCATCTGTGAAGAGAAAGAGATGTAAAGACAGTAAAGAAGAGTGACCGCAGGTTCAGCAAGATCAGACAGTTCAGTCAGTCATCTATCTTGTGGGTTGATATAAGTCCCACCAGCCATACTGACCAAAATCACTGTTCCAGTTAATTCACTGACAGCAACACAGAGCTGGTTCCAAAAAACACTTCCCACTTCCTCGGAAGTAGCACTGTTATGACCGAATAAGAGCCAAGTTGCACTGCTGCCAAAGGCTTGGAGACACTTTGTCAGAGTTGTGCTTGGTAAAACATTCAGCCAAGACGCCTTTGTTCTACTGCTTTCATTGGCAAAGGCACAGTTTGTGCCAGCTGTTTTCCTACTTATTTGGACTGTGTGACTGTGTGGAGCACGTCATGTGCTCTGAATCAAGGAAATTTCAATCTCCTTTTTTATGGACCCATTAAAACAAAATACAAGTGTATGCAAATGTAAAATATATTTAAACTTTGAGGATATGAGCTGGTTGTTGTAGTTTGTTAGCATTATGTTTAACTTTCTAGGACAAGTTTCATATCCTGAACTAACTCTCTAGAGACTAGTTAATGTGCATGATACAGCATGACATGATATGTACTGTATGGTATGAAATGTAATGCTTAACAAAGAAACGTTTAAAGACTCTCCACATCATTTAAAGGTTATAGGAACAACACATACATTTATCAGACGCTTTTATTCAAAGCAACTTCCATTCCCTAACTACAGAGGACAGTCTCCCTGGAGCAACCTGGGATTAAGGGTCTTGCTCAGGGACACAGTGGGGGTGTGCTGAAGGTAGGATTCAAACCCATGACCTCTTGATCTGGAGGCAAGAATCCTACCCAATGAGGTATCATTATACAGATGCCTCCAAACTTTTGACTGGCAATATATTTAAGAGATTTTCTCCATAATAAGAATTTCAATTATACAAATTCTAACTTTAGCAATATAGCCAGAAACTCACAAACTGACAGAAGGCTAGGCAATAGTTAGCTGCTAACCTTGAAAACAGGCAAGAATGACCATGACCTAGCAAACAAAACAGGTAATAGTTACAGACGGCTCCCCTCTAACACACTGCACATTAGTCAATAATAGGTATGGTGCCAAAGGTGGATCAGGAGAGAGGGAACGTAGTTCTGTGAACCCGATCTACAGTTCATTACAAGAGGGAAAGAAAGGAAATCCCTCTCTCCATTTGTAGGCATATACTGTCACAGGATATGTTGAAATCTTATTCAAACTAAAATAACAAGAATATGTGTATACAATAAATTTAAAGACATATAACAGCTTCACTGACTTCTACATCACATTACGCATATCTACATTTATCAGACGCTTTTATCCAAAGCGACTTCCATTCCTTAACTACAGGGGACCGTCTCTCTGAGGCAACTTGGGGTCTTGCTCAGGGACCCAGTGGTGGTATGCTGAAAGAAGGATTTGAACCAATGACCTCTTGCGCCAGAGGCAAGTATCCTACCACTAGGCCACCACCACCCTATCATCAGCCATAGTATAATGGACAAGCGTATAGAGTTAGAGCTTTCTATGTGCTACTGTGTTGTCTGTCACTATATCAAAATAAAATTCAAACCCACAACTTTTGATTATACGGGTAACTTCCTAACCACTAGACCACCAGCTGCTCCAAGCAAAGGAAGCCGGTTGATCCCATTACGCTTTCATTTGCATGAAAAAGCTAGGGTTTGTGCAGAAAGAAGCTCCATGCTGCTTGTATTGTTACTATTAGCAGCCACTGAAGTGCAGAGTATATACTGTATACATGGGTGTGCTTGGTCAGGACAGCAGTTTGTGCCAATAACAAATTTTAAATGTGTTATTAATAGAGACAAGTAGATTCAAAGACAGAAATGGTTGTTTTGACATTAAAGGGTTTGTGGGTTATTTTAGAGGGTCTAGAGAAGAAGCCACATCAAAGGCCAGAGGCTTCCTTTTTAGTAAAGCAGCATTACCTAAGTCCACAGCTCCAATGTCCACGTAGAGTTTGGCACAGAAAGATCCCAGCATGTAACCAAACATCGGCCCCAAAATTCCCACTGTCTGTATGAACGCTGTGTTCCGAGAGGGAGAGAGAGAGAGAGAAAGAGAGAAAGAGAGAAAGAGAGAGATTCATCATTACAAAACCAGTACTCAACTGTGAGTGCTCCAACTGTGCTCACATAACAGCTGGAAGAACAAAGTTCAGACTTGAGCTAGGCCTTGTGCCACCCTTCCAGTGTAAAAACAGTTCTGTATTCTTTACAGAAAAAAGGAGTAAGAGAAAGAGACAAATGGAGGGGGTGAGGAAGATAGGCAGAGACAGAAAAATAAAAGAGAGAGAGAGAAAGAGAAAGAGAAAGGGGAAAGGAGAAACATAGGGAAATAGAAAGAATAATAATGAGAAAGAGGACAGGAGGGAGAGAGACAAGGAGAGAGAGAGAGAGAGAGAGAGAGGAAAAGAGATGAAAAGAAATGAAATGTTTGCTTAGTGTATAAAGGACAGCTGGTATTTAAAAAAAAACAGAACAATGATGTCATATGATTACATGATCTTTTGACAATATACTGCATATCTTTATAACCCGCATACTTCATTGTAACTGATATCAGTTTAATGGTCTCTGGCATAACAACTAATAATAAACCCAATAACAGGGCAGGTGCAAATACAGTGTACTTAGTGCCACATATATTACATTAACACAATTTGTTTGCTTACACTTAATTGTGTTTGTAATATATTAATGTGCACATTTGAATCACGTCCATTCACCATCTTATTTTAGTGTTTCTTTCATACCAAGATAGAAAGCTGTGTTTTCCTCTCTGGCGAAGTCATCCAAGTAGGACAGTCCTAAAGGCATAACTGGAGTCTCTCCGATACCCCTCAGCATGTTCCCCAGAAACACATAGATCCATAAAGATGACCCTGCCACTTTCTCACACTCTGCAGGAGCAAAGATCATGTTTAGACAACTCCAGGCATGACTTAAAGAGGACAGCTATCATGTCACAGCGTCCCAAGCTTCACATTATCATTGTTTTTAGGCCTATTTGGACAATAAAATGGCAACAAGCAAGTGACAACTGACTGTTACAGTAAGAAACTGTAATTAGATTGTTCTTGAAGGGTTGTTTCGGTGGTTAGTCACAACAGTATTGAGGGTTATATTTACTGGAAAATGCATGTTAATATTTTCAGGTAGCAGTAAAAGAGGTTAAGACTTGTCAAACACTTACTACGTAACACTGTAAACATAACATGCCAAACCATAAGCATGCCACATCAAATGTAATACAATATCACAATAGGTCCATTAATAAAAGCAGAATGATTGTCAGTAATATTTGATGTCAGGACATTAAATAAGCCTGCAGCACTAACTGCCATTACCTCAAACACCATAGCATATCTCATTACAATTACCAGTAATAGGAATAAAACTATTATGTTAATGAACGTGACAACTTATGACAGGATATGACATCTGCATGGAATGTTTATGACAAGAACAGCTTTGTTAAGACACTGTCTGTCTAACACCTCTTAATACTGTAATGGCTGAAATCAGATGAAATAGTTACATGCTCAAATGTTTATAAATGGTATTAGTTTTATGTTATTGAATCTTTTGTTCTTACAATGAATCGTGTGTGTGCCTGTGGTTCTCATTGCCCTAATATTCATCTTTTTTTTACAAGGCAAAAAAGAAAGTCGTCCACTGATGTACAAAGCTATCCACTGAACTCCACATGATTGTTGTGTATATGTGGCATATACATTTTTAAACAGACAGACATCATTGTAATGATATAATATCATTTATTTATGGGAATCACGTACATACTCAAGTAAATTGAATGCATTCATTTATTTTCAGTTTTCCTCCTTACTTGATGGTTTGGCCTTCACTCACCCGCTTGAGACTCTGCTGAGGACTGGTCATCACCCTGTGGAAGGCTCCCGCTGTCCAGACATGGCAGAATGGTCTCAGTCACGTTGGACTCAGAGGAAAAGGAAACCGTGGTCTCATACTCATACCTGTTCAAAGATTATTTGGTGCGTTTGTACAATCATACACAGAAAATGACTGGCGCAGCATGCACATAAATACATGTGCCTGTAAGTAGGTTCATACACTTTATGGACTAAAGTATTGGGACACATGACCATAACACCAACAGGGATCTAATGAGATTGAATTCAAATACATAGACTTTAATATGGAGTTATTTCCCCTTTGCAGCTTCTACTGTCCTTGGAAGGCTTTTGAGAGGATTTTGTTGCGGAATTTTTGCCCATTCATTCAATAGAACAGGCGCTGATGTTGGATGAGAAGGTCTGGCTTGCAATCTCCATTCCAGTTCATCCCAATAGTGTTGGTTGTGGTTGAGATCAGGGCTCTGGGCAGGTGAATCAAATTCTTCCACACCAGACTTATCCAACCATGTCTTGCTTTGTGCACTGGGGCACAGTCATGCTGGAATAGAAAAGGTTCCTCCTCAAACTATGTCGATAAAGTTGGAAGCATGGTTTTGTCCAAAATGTCTTGGTATGCTGAAGTACTGTGATTGCTTTGTCCCAGTACTTTTGTCCATATAGTGTATTAGCTCCATATATGTTTAAATGCATTTACTAAGTATTTTATAGTAGTTGCTCAATAATACACATACTAACTGAATTACAAGCCTGTATTAAGGTAAATAAGTAAATCAGTGCTGAAACTCACTGTCCCTGTAAGATGTGGGGCAGAGCCATAAGGAAAGAGCCAAATGCCATAATCAGACAGCCTGCTCCTATTAGTCTGGGTCTGTGGAGTTTTGCCCCAAAATAACTCACAAATGCAATCACCAGCAAGTTACCTGCAGATGTGGAGAAGAAATGTTCCAATTACTGACAGAATAATATGAAATATTAATCAAAATCACATACATTTTAAAATAACACAATTACTGTAATCATTGGCGCCACAGCAAAAAACATAAGAAATGTTGCCCCACCGAGGAGTCTTTTATATGTGTTTGACTAACTTTGACAAATAAATGCTGCATCAGGTAGAAGACACTGTGTAATGAGCTGTTAAGCATGGGGTAAAATTCATACCGATTTCAAAGCTTCCATCGATGACCCCTATGAGGGAGCTGGGAATGTCAAAGCGTCTCTCAATCTGCGTCACTGAACTCTTCATGTAGCTGCCCTGGAATGCTTTGGCAAAGTAGACAAAGGCCATCGAGGCCAGAAACATCTGAGATGCACAAACAAACACACGCAGAGGAAGAAAGAGAGAGAGAAAGATTTTAATACATGATTACTGAGCAACACTCTCATTAACGTACTGTGTTGACAAGAGTGATACACAGGGAAACAAAGAAAATATCTGAATTTGAAGAAAAACAACATTTAGGAATGAAATCTATGCATAGCAGTAAAAAATAAACTTTTAACATGGAGATGAAATTAATTGAATTGTTTTCAAACAATTGCAATAATTAATAGTAATAAGTCACTATGAAAACTATTTTATGAAGCTATATTCCAAATTTGCTTGAATTTGTTATGTCAATGCTACATCTGGACAAATTAGCTTCACGAGAATTAATTACTTTCGATAATTCCGTGGTACTATTTTTTCTATTTGAGAATTGAAATCTGGTGAGAGTTTGCAGTTTCCAGTCATTATCACCGACCTCCACTGAGATCACAAGTCTGCCACTGTACAGTTAATGCTTCCACCTCCTCCATGAGAGAATTCACCCAAGAGAGAATTTGGAGCATTCCACTTTATTGCTGTTATTGCTAATGGTGCTGGTGGATTTATCTATGAGTCTGAAGGTGCTGAAGGTACTATGGTATTAAGACAAGAATTCTGACTTTATTTTGGCCAACACCTGTATTGTAATAAAACTGTTATAAAACTGTTATATAAGCGTTTGCCAAATACATTCTTATAAGTCTGTCTGTCATAACAACATACAATGGCAAGCAGCTGGGCTTCAGTCTAATTTCCATGCAGCTGCGCTTTAAACTAACTCCCAAGCAACTGGGCTTTAGCCTAACTACCGAGCAGCTGGGCTTTAGCCTAACTACCGAGCAGCTAGGCTTTAGCCTAACTACTGAGCAGCTGGGCTTTAGCCTAACTACCAAGCAGCTGGGCTTTAGCCTAACTACAGAGCAGCTGCGCTTTAGCCTAACTACCGAGCAGCTGGGCTTTAGCCTAACTACTGAGCAGCTGGGCTTTAACCAAACTACCAAGCAGCTGGGCTTTAGCCTAACTACCAAGTAGCTGGGCTTCTGGCTAACTTCCAAGCAGCTGCAATAACAAGAATGGTTCAAAGTGTTTAAAAATGGTTAAAAAACAACAAATTATTAACATCATCAAATTGGTCTCTTGATACAGTATATTTACTATTTGTGTGCATGTGCACGTGGGTGCTTCACATTTTCAGTAAACAGCAGCTCATTTCTGTATTATAGTAATGACACCTGACATTTTTTATGCAGTTTAGTGCTTGCAGTTAAACATTAATTGATCTAGGCTAAGGTCTGGGTCAGAAGCCTCAAATAGGTTCATGTCATACAAACTGCTCAGGTAATGATCAACAACATCTATAACCCAACATATGACCTACAACTACAACCACGAGCTAATCACATAAAATGAAGGGAAATAACATACAATCTGAACACAAAAATTCGGAAGGCCCCTTTGAAGTCACAGGTAGTTGTTGTTTATGTAAAGGGATTAAAAATGTTTTTGCTCTGCCTGTACACATCAATCAAGATAATTGCTAATGTAACCAATACACTCTTCATAGAGGCCAAAAAGGCTCATTTGGAGCACTGCAATGGAAGAGACAGTTTTTCGATAATTATGAATGTAATGTTTCTTTGTGGGAGCCCAAACAACCCTTTTAGACACCTTTGTTTTTAAGAATTCACAACACACATGCAGACCACACCATGCACAGCGAAGGCAATTAAAAACATAAAGAGAGTGAGTGAGAATGACTGACCTTTAGTTTGGAGCAGCATGGCTGACGTGGTTCTTTTTTCTCCACACTCATGGTGCTCTGTAAGTGAAAGAGAGCAGTAAAGTGGACAGAACAGCACTGCACCTTTCTTCAGTCTCATCTGCCACAACACATTACTGTCAGCCTGCAGAAAAACAGCATTTTTCTAAGCTCTATTGTTTCGGCCCATTTAGAAAACATGGGCTGAGGGGAAGGACCCCCGAGGACTGTTTTTTTCTACTCCTATTTTTCCCCCCAAGAGGTTTTTTAGGAAATGCATTTCCTGGAAGAGGAAGGGTGTACTGAAGAATCAAAGACGTTGGTGGATAATGTGCATGACCCTTCTGCATAGGTAAATAGTGTGTGCACAGTGGTTTGATGCTGAAAACAATGAACAGCATGTTGGGAAGTGGTTTTTGAGCAATAGTGGAAGTTCTTCGAAAAAGAATTTGAAAAGCATTTAGTTTCAAAAACTATTTAAGAACAACAGCATAAAAATTACAGCACACATTACTGTACTTTACTGTGATTCTGGAATCTTTACAAAACAAACTCATAAAAGAGGAAATAAACTTTAAATGTAAGGTCATGTAACCAAGTGTTTGTGTAAGTTGCTTTCCACAGGTCTGTTCAGCATAATATACAGACATAGTTTTAAAGGCAGCAGGTAATTTAGTTTAAAATAAAAAAAATGATGCATGTATATGTGATTGGGTCAACTATGAATGCAAGCATATTTTATGATCAAACAATTCTTTAAAGCATTCAAATGAACTGATTTGTCACAAATCAGTACTTCAGATACTTTTCTTTACTAGAAATACTTTTATATACTTTCATTTACTAACAGAAAAGTGTCCAACACTGAAACACATTTCAGTCAAATCTGTTTTCATCACTCTTTTGACACTTGTGACACTTAGAAGAGGCTTTAACATTACTGAAGTTCAGCACTTCTACAAGAGTTAGATATAAATGGCACATATATATGAAATATGTAGTAAATAACAGAATATGGTTTATCCAGGTCCATATCTCTATACATCCAAAAATAAACGGAACAGTCAAATAGTAGGATAAGTCGAAATAAAGCCACCACTACCCAGAACAAACCCAATTTCTGTTTGAACAATTTACAACACAAACATCTGAAAGCATTTACTGACTTGCTGAAAAGATGAGAATTTACCTGTCCTCCAGCTCAGGTTCTTCAGAATGACAAGAGAGTGAGAGAGAGAGGGTGGCTTTCTAAGCAGGACTTTGCACCAGGCATTAAAACATGGCCCTTTATCAGTATCCCAGCATTCTTGTGTATGCATTGATCATGTCAGACGACTTACCCCTGAATGATGACCACCTGGCCTTTTATATGTGAATGGCTGAGATAGTACTGATTGCTGTAGTTAACATGAATGCACTGCTTAGTCATAGAACAACATTACTCCTTTCAAGTCAGGTCACTGGAGACCTTTCACACTACTTTCACAAATATATCTCTGTTTATTTTTGTGACTAAAATAAACACTGCAGTTTAAAGTGCTGCTTAAATGGGATAGTATCAAGCTCTATCAAGACATTAGTTTATGACAGTCATATTTTTGTAGGTTGTTAAACAGGAAGTGATATAACCACATTTTACAGTGCAATTAATTTTTATTATATGATTATCATTTGAATCCATTATTAAAGGCAAAGTGATTTACAATCAAACATGTAAAGTGATTAAGAACAAAACACCAAACAGAACAGGTAAACTGTGTGTAGAAAATGATATTGAAAACTGAACCTGAGATTATACTTGTGTTTTTCTCTCTTTACTGTTTCTACTGTGTGTTCTAATCACATGGAAAATTAAAAATATCAAAAACTTGAGCAAACATCTTACATAAAGGCTCTTTGGCACAGACTGATGGCAGTGGAAAGTATAAAACACCAGAAATCACAAAAGACAAAGAAAAGATCGGCTTAAAACTTCAATCACAATTACAGCTAAATTACTTATCATAGAACCAAACCAAATCAAATAAAATAATGCAACATTCATATGTAGGAATGTTCTTTTACTGCAATAATAATCTAAAGCTGATGGGATTTCAGGCGTCAGGCTGGCACTCACAGCCGGTGATATGGTTGTAGGTATAATGGGTGGTGCTGGATCCACTGCAGGTCAGAGAAAGCTTTCTGATCTCATAGCTTTTCTCGCGGCAACAGCGACGCTCCTGCTCCAGCTGGAGAACTGCTCCAGACTGCACCACCCTACAGGAAAACAACACAAACAATGCAAATTATATCACCTTTGGAACACATCAGAATAATGAAACTAATGTTACAGAAACAGGATGTGTGTGTGCGTGTGTGTGTGTGTGTGTGTGTGTGTGTGTGTGTGTGTGTGTGTGTGTTTGTGTCTCTGTGGCATTATTGTCCTCAGGACCTCTACGGTATATGGTACATACGCATGTGAAAAAGCCCACATTAGATTGTACTGAAGAGGTATCTGTGTTACTTGTGAAATTTTATTGATTCAAAGAAAACATTTTCAACATTTATAAATCTGTTGAAAACACAAAAACGAAACACATTGTATTTTAATGTTACAAGATCACAATAATCATCCTATGTCAAACTATAATAAAAAATGAATACAAATTAAATACACAACATATAAAATGGTTAAAAGCAGCAACTGACAATTTCAACAGGCTCAGAATCAGAATTGCGTCTAGAATCAAATTCCTAGTATGTGTTCGCTTACATATTTGCCTATTTAGATTCTGATTCCGATTTGACGACTGCCGCTATACAACAGGCTGTGGGTTCACTAGACACTTGCTGTGTGTGCTGGCTGCTGCCTGCGTTGATGTGTGCCAGCAGGCTGGAGGACTAAACACCTGAACATACGGCAGCAGCGTCGTATCAGGAAGCAGTATCTTGTGGGAAACTGGGTACTGCATCAATTGATGCAAACAGCCGTTATAGGTATAGCCAGTTCGTGGGTTTTTTTTGTGTTTTTTAAATGATTATTTATTTTCCAAAGTCACAGGGAGCCTCAACTTCTACTTCTTAAAGTTGAAATCAAGTTTTTTTGCACTGGTGTATATTTGTATTTATTCTAATGGTTTTTAATAGCAAAAAAACACTGCCAAGATAAACAGTTTGACCTGTATTTTATTTTATTAAACTGATGAGGAAAAATTGTCTTTGCGTTAAAAGCAAACTTCTTTATTAACAAAATGTGTTCTTAATATAGTATAGTGTAATAATACGGTAAATCATATATTTTATACAGAACTGTATCAAGTTCATTATATACTGCTCACAAAAATTAAAGGAACACTTTAAAGAAACACATTAGATACATCAGATCTCAATATGAAGTTGGA
>JBBPDH010176764.1:0-18587 GCA_037974565.1 Clupeocharax schoutedeni | reverse complement strand
CTCTGAGTGTCCAGAATCTACAAAGCCCACAGCATATTCTCTCTTGGTGCTAACAGAGCTAGCACTAGTGCTAACTCAGTTAGCCGGGACAGGAGGGTTTAGAGAACCATGCCTACTTTTGTGCTGAGCCCCACGGCAAGCGCAGTGCGTTCTCTCTGTTTTTTGAGAGGAACCGTAAACCCTCGCGGTGCCCGTGTTCGGTCTGAAAGCCCACTAGGCTAATGAGTGAATCTACCGGCGTATAGTGACTCGCAGATCCGGATCACTTTACTAAGTAACTCAGAGGGAGCCCAATCCGAAAAAGGATCAGAGTATCCGAGCTCTACCCAAGAATATCTGGCTTCAGTTCTACAAAGTGTAACGTCACATGTCTATGTGCGTTAATTGGGTTAAAAATATTAACGTGTTATTTTTTTCTGTGATTAATTAATCGAATTAACGCGATAAATTCCCAGCCCTACTAAAGAGCTAAATTTAAACACTAACAGAACATGGAGATGAAGTGATTTCACATGTTTGCCATATATGCCTAAAAAGAGATAAGCAAAAACTTACTTGGCTTGAGCAGAAATCAGAAATGACAGACTTTTCTTCATCTCTTAGAACAGGAACCTCCGATATTCTTCCAAGAAACACATGGCTCTTGATGACAGGCAAAACATCAAAACACATCTTCTGAAGTTTTTCTAAGGCATCAGAGATTTGGAATTCCTTATCATCTCTTTTCAACTCAGTTTTGCTTTCTGCGTTCTGTTCCTGATTACTGCTGGAGGAAAGGGGTTCGGCCGATTCTGAGACACCGGTTGGTCGGTCATTGTTAACTGCAATAGAAGAGGTAGTATTAACAGGAACAGGTGAACAGGCATCAAGCCGGAGTTTCTTGGCACTTTTCGGCAGCAGCATGTTCACTCCTGTCCTTTTGGCTTTCTGCTCTGTCTTGGTGAACGCCGTGGAAGAGGAGTTTATAGTTTTGTTCCCTGAGATCTGATTAACGGAAGGAGGCGAGGCCCCGTTCTCGCTGGCTGTCCTAGCAAGGTTGACATTCCCCCTCAGGATGTTCAGAGTCCGTGCTTGGGCTGAGAGTTCTGGATACATGCTGTCTAGCATCTGCATAGAGTTCTCCTGCGAGGCACTGGGAGACGAGGAATTTAAAGCTGACGAAGGCAGTCGTCCTGGAACGGGAACTGCATGCTTTGGAGTTGCTGATCCAAACTGCAATGGAGAAGACGGAACTCCACAAGATGGAGAAGGCGTAGTCAGGAAAGGAGACTGCTTCGCTTCATCTTGAAGACCTTCAAGAGAAGACATGACGGGTTGCTGCTTAGGAGAAAGCGATACATCTGGTGGTAACCAGGCAGGCAACTGTACTTTGGGCCTAATCGGCGTATGCTGATTTCCAAATTTTGGAGGAGTTGCAGTCAACGGCATAACAGCTGGGGGCAGCGGCGGACCCATCTCCGTACGGACTCTTCCAATGAACTCTGGAGATGGAGTTGAAGCAGGTGCATCTCTGGAAGCAAAAGCTGTAATAGGCGATAGCTGCTTTCCTTTATCCAGATCGGACAGTATTTGTACAACTGAAGATGGGGCACAAACATCATGAAGGTTAACGCTCGAGTCTTCTGCTTTTGTGTTGCACTCTTTCTGATCAGTGAGAACAGTTTTTTCCAAAGTGAGATCAAGAGCTTCAGACAGCTCTTCATTCTGGTCATGTGTATCAATTATGTGCAAGGAATTTGCAGAAAGATTCAGTGATTCATCTTCATGCTTCTGTGTCAGCGCCGTTTCTAGCGGACCATCGATCTCTGCGCTGTCTTTGAGCACTGTGGGCTTGCAAGCATGATCTGTAATGGATTCCTGCAAGCTGGTACCATCGTTCTCATTCTCAGGATTAGGTAAAGGTTTGCAGAATTCCCCAAGGCCACCTTCTTCGGTTCCAGAATTCGTTTTCTGAAATTGATCTGCGACTTTTTGAACGGACTGTGGCATGTTTACAGTAACACTGTTCAGATCCTTAGAATAACTCTGACCTGGTTTTGAGGAAATCCCTCTGACTTTTCTCTTCAGATTGAAGAACTCTTCCTCATCTGATAACTCCTCATGTTTTGAGGACTCCACAGAAGACACACCATTGATCTTGGTACTAGAGGAATTGTGTTGTTGTCCTTCATGGTTTTCAATGCTCTTTGAATGTCTTTCTTCAGTGGTGGCATCTGAAGCCTTGCTGCTCTGAATTTCCTTGACTGTAATTTCTGACTCTGTCTCAGAGTCTGTTTCTCTATTCAGAGGAATCTCAGAAGTATCTTCAGTTACTTCTGCTTTAGCTTCAGAACATTCAACAGACATATCTGTATCTAAGACCTTGGGGCCAGCATAATCAGGATCAGATGTTTTACTAACGGCTTCAACGCTAAGAGCATTAGATATTTCACTGCCAGCACACTGGGACTGGATGCTGATATGGTCTTCCACAGTGTTCAGCTGTGCTGTGATTCTGACTGGGTTTATTGTAACACAATCTTGATCATGTGCACTCTCCACACCTTCTGTTGCAGCTGCACAGATTAGGTCTTCAGTGATTTCTTTCACTTCACAGCCACCTTCTACTTCCATGTCTTGGCTCTCTGACAAACAGTTGTTTAGGACTAATGGCACCTTTGTGTTTAAAAAGTCAGACTTTAAGACAGGGCCAGGTGAGGAGTTGATAGATGGAGTTACTACTGCATCCTCTGTAGGATTTGGCTCTGTAGGATCTGTTGATTCTGGAGCTGGTTGTTCACTACCTTTGACGTCTGACAAAGAGCTTGTGTTTACATTTGATACTGACGGACCTTTTATATCAGCCTGAAACAAAGAGCGTGTAGAAATATGTGTGGCCGATCTTGCAAAAATGTAACTGCACATTACCTCAAGCCTCACATTACCTTAAAGAAATTTAAACAGAAAACCAGTCCAATTCTATCAAAAACTATGAATATATGCTCAGAAATGTGACATAACTTGACATTATGAACAACAGTAATGAAAAATGTCATTGTATTGACCACATCTATATGAAATATTAAGCATGTTTAGAAACTGCCTAAGTTTTGGGTGCTTTTTGCCATTGGCCATTGTTTCAGTACAGACGAGTTTGGTTTTATGCTTTTGTTACCTGTTCAAAAGTAGGACCTAATGGTATTTGAGAGTGTTCCCTTTTTGCTTTAGGAACACTTGGAGCTGAAACCTGAAACAAATTCAAAAGCAAAATCATTACTCTCCTGAGTTGAGATAAGGTCAGATAAAATACTATTACACATTACACAAGTACACCAGAAAGTAAAGAAGATGGTATGTTGGTGTGCTGACATCTATTTTTACAATTTTTGGTGTACCCCATTAGGACGTTTTATTGATTACCTTGCTTAACAACACCTAAATGTCAGTGTTTTGTGGTTTTGAGTATGCAGAAATGCCTTTAATGGCAGCCAATAAGTAAAGCATGTAACTAGTGCTAAAATTGTGAGTCCAATTGGTTCTAGTTTAGGTCAGTTCTTGTATTTATGCAATGGAAAAAACACCCTTTGTCAAACTGGAACAGAGCAAATATATGCTACAGTTTACATAATTATTTCTTTCAATATTTTGACATACATAGTGGTACATGAGGTGAGTGACAAGTCAGCACATAACTGCTGAATTATACATGGCACAAACTGATTTAAAAACTAACACTAACCAGAAATGCTTCTTACCGGTGGATCAAAACAGGGAATTGGAGACAAAAGTGCAGGTAAAGGCATGAAACACTCCAGAATCTCCTTCAAATCTGTGCTGTTTCTCCATGGCTGTGCTGTGTCAGATGGGTGGTCATCATCATCGGCTTCGTCAATCCATGTACTTCTTAGCTCAAGTTCCTCTGAACCCAGGCCCCTTTTCCTCTTCTTGGATGTTTCATCGCTCCTTTGTTCTTTGCTCGGACTTTTCTCCTCTTGGAA
This sequence comes from Clupeocharax schoutedeni, assembly GCA_037974565.1. NCBI lineage: Eukaryota > Metazoa > Chordata > Actinopteri > Characiformes > Alestidae > Clupeocharax > Clupeocharax schoutedeni. Next base: position 14,610 of record JBBPDH010176764.1, on the reverse strand, counting down.
TGAAAATTCAGCCTTATGCCTCCCAGGAGACACTTTTAACACGGTGTTAGAGACGCCTGGCCCTTTTAACTTTATTCCTTTAACAGGGGTCGAGATCTGCTTTCTACAGGGACTGACAGGCATCAGTCGAGGTGAAAGTCTGACATGCAAGGGGGTGGACATGTGCAGACTGTCTACAGCTCCTGCTTAAAAAAAACAAACAAAAAACCATCAGACACTTTCTGGGCAATAGGGATGGTCCAACAACAGTTTTTACTTAATAAAATAGTCAATAAAAAATACCATTTAAGTCCCATATTTCTGTGGTTTGGGATGGGGGTTCCACACAATGCCAGAGTTCTTCTAGGAGCATTCGAACTTTAGCTGAGTAGGAAATACAGTTTTAATACAGTTCATAATCATTTAAGACACCGTATCAGAAAAAGGTGCATGGGTTGATTTTCATGAAGAAATACCTTTGTCAACATTTGGCTCCAACTTTGTTTGTGTAGAGGTAGTTCTTTTCTCTGTTTAAAAAAAAAAATCCCAATGTGATACACAGTCAAGGCAGATACATCACAAATTGTTGGACTTTTTTATTAAGACTCGACTTTTACCTTTGTTAACTTCCTTTTCCAATTTTGTAACCTGTTCCTGTGAAGTTATAACAAACAGCAATGATCAAATACAACAGAAGTACTATAGTAGTGATGATTCCCATTGTATACTGAATGTAAGCTGTCTTTTATTTGATGTTGAAAGACAAATATTGAAAGAAAATAAGCACCTGCAGTTTCCAAAGGTTTTCTTCAAGTCTAAATTTTTCTCTTCTCAGATCTGTGATTTCATTCGTTTGTCTGAGTTTCGTGTCTGTACACAAACAAAGAGACAAAAACAACTTCACATAATTAGATCTTGCTTTTTCTGTACCAAATCATTTGTACTGTAATAGAAATAACAGGGGTCTAAGTAATACAGACCTTCAAGTACCAGCAGCTGATTTTCAAGATTACTCTTTCTGCAAAAAAAGAGCCAAATAAGAGAATGTTTCAAGACAAACATTCATGTGTTCCCTAAAGCAGCACTTGTGCCTTTAGCTTTGTGAGTACTCACAGAATCAGTGTCTTGGCATTCTGCAACCTCAGGTCATCTGCCTCCTCTGCTGCCTGCTGACACATCCTGAGGGAATCCTTTTCAAACGAAATGAGCCAGAACCAGGTTTAACAACTCGCCAAAGAAACCAATTACAGTGTAAAGACAAGAGGAATGTTTTAATAATGATACATAGAGTCTAACCTGAGTGCTCTGCAGAGTTTCTTCTAGAGTTTTGTTCTCAGATTGCAGCTTTGCATATTCTAGGCTTTGAGTTTTTGCCATATCTGCATGAGGGCAAACAGTAGAAGTCACACAGTGAATTTAAAAGTCAGATCCCAAACAGCTTGGCAAAAAAATAACATTCACACAGTCATTCTCCAGATGTAGTCAATCAGTTCACAGATGAAAGATTTTTCATATCCCAAACAATATGAAATATTTTTACATGTTCAAATCAACAGGAGGTACAGATTATTTTACATTCCAACAGTATCAAAGGTGAACATCTTTGGAAACCAAACATTCACTTTTCTTAAATAAAGGAGGTTAATGTAGTACATAAGACTATTCAACTTGTACCAATCACTCTCCGGTCCTTACAGTATATATATGGAAGACGCACAGCAAAACCAGCTCATTTTGAAGTTGTTGTTTTTATGAGGTCACAAACACCAGCTACTCATCCTACAGCAGTTTCGTCATGTCCATATTCCTGTTCAAATCAAATTAGCTCTGACTGCTTTTGAATGAGTCACATTACATTCAGCTGGAACATGGTACATTTGCATAGATCAAGTCTTAAAGGATCATCCACAAAACAGACCAGAGAATAAATAAAAAAGGGCATATGTACATGTAGGAAATGGGATCTGCAAATAAACTGTGCTTTAATGATAAGATGGTTCATTTTCGAGTGTCTCAAGATTAAATCAAATTCAGACACTCACTGCAATTTACATATTGCAGCATTTTAAGGGGGTGGAGGTGGCATCGATCCAGAATTCTTTCGTTTTGTTGTATTACTTCTATTTCCAAAACATGTGCGTGTAAAATCATGCTTCTGTCAAATCCTTTAGACACTGCAGAAATGTTGATTTAACCATAATTGCACTCAGCTTTTCCTGCTGTTGATGTGGATGTAACTGAACAGGAGGTGGCTCCCCAGCAGCACAAATGTCTAATACTATGCCTGATTGCTGGGAAATGCCATGACCAAAAACAAAGGTGCTAATTATCTGCATGTTGTCAGTGTCAGTGTCAAACAGAGGGTTTGCCATTTTTTGCTGATGTGTGAGGTTTTTCTGCATCTCTGCTGCTTTGGGATTCCACTCTAATCAAAGGCAGCTTTAGACATCTTGTTTGAATAGAGAGGAGTTATTCATACCGTCTGCTGTCTTGAGATCAACTTCCAGTTTCTTGTTCCTGAGAAACAGAGCACAAAGTAAACAAAGTGAATAAAAAAAGGTGGTTGTCATGTATGAACACAGCACAGCACACAGAGTGTACACAGTCACCATTCAAGTAAACCAGTGGGCAGCCAGGAACAGAGCGCCTGTGGAGCAGTGTGTGGGGACGGTACCTTGCTCAAGGGTACCTCAGTGGTGCCACTGGCAGTCCTGGGATTCAAACCCATGACTTTCCAATGACAGGGGCAACTCCCCAACCACCAGGCCACCAACCGTCCCCCAAAAGAAGTGAGTGCAGGTATATATAGTCATATAGAGTGAGATAACTTACAAGGCAAGTGTCTTGGCATTTTCCTCCCGCAAACTGTCCACCTCCTCAGACTTCTGCTGATAAGACTCCAGAGCGATCTGAGAGGAAGTTACAGCAGAAGCATAAACATGCAATAACAACCGTGCATGTATTAACCAAATCATTGTTTTACTGTGAAATAAAAACACGTGTGTTTAAAACGACATAACCTTTGTCTTTTCCAGCTCAAGCCTAACTGCCTCCAAGTCCATCGTTTGCTTTTCTAAAGGGCCGAGTTTCAGCAGCACCTCATCCAGCTGTTTATGCAGCATGCTGCTCTCTCTGCAGAAAAACATCTCAATTCAAAGAGCAATCCTGCTGACAAATTCACAGGCCACATAGCAGTCAGTCAGTACAGTTAGTTACAAGGATTAAAGAGCAACCTGGTGATCTGTCAGCACTTTGCACAATACACTACACTGTTAATCAGTTTCAAGTTACATTAACATTGATCTACTTAGGCTGGCTTTACACAGCGAGACTTTCGGCAATTAGTTGCATGTCAATAGATAGAAGAGGTATTACAGTTACATGTAGCAATTCCTTTTTTGCACATTTTGTACATTTGACTACATGAAGCAAGCATTGGATGGTTAATGCTGTGTTACGATTATCTGTACATGCTTTGTTCAATATCAGGAAATTCTTCTTCTTTGTTAGAAATTATTGGAATGATTCTTTCTCCTTTTCTATATTTGCCCAATTATAGCTTCAATGTTATGATCTGAGAGTGAGCGGATGAGCAGGAAGCCCCCATCAAACTCCACCAGATCACATGTGCACTTTTAAAACAGGTTTCTTAGGTGTTTATAGTCTGGACGTGTGGTTCTAGGAAAAAGACTTCTTTAGTACAGAAATGTTACATTGTTTGGCTCATCACTGCTTCTTCCCACCCACACACTGTTCCTTAAAAACCTTCCATTTAAAGGCCATCCATGACGCATCTATTTCACTGCTCAGAAAATGCCTTTTGGCACCTCTGCTTGTAAGAGTGTGAGCTGGCAGATGTCCCTGACAGATCAGCAGCGCTGTTCTTCAGCAGAAGACGTCTTTCGCATTCAGAAAAACCTAGAGCTGATCGCGTTCTCTTGGACCCTCAGGCTTGGATGGCTCTTCAGGATTAGTCCCATAACTTTTTACTAGTGGTGGGCATAGATTATTTTTTTAAATCTAGATTAATCTCACTGTAATCTTCGATTTAATCTTGATTCATCTAGATTAAAATGGCTCATTTGAATTCTGCTGAAGGGATGGGAATCGATAAGAAATTATTGATGTCCATGCTATTATCGATTCCTAAAGTGTTACAGAATGAGCCTGTTGCCTTAAGAAAGTTTGCATTCCGGGTGAATGAACCTCTAGGGAGGCTGGGAGATGTAGTCTTTCAGTGTGTGGTAGCACAGGAGACACAGCCAAAACAGGTAGGCGGCGCTACCAGGTCCAGTTCTCCGCCCTCCTAAATGGAATACGAGCGTTTTTCCCATTTTTGATTAGAGCACAAAACGGGACATCGGAAAACAAGCCGTTATCCATTTTGTCGTTTTAGTTTTGGAGAAAAAAAAAACTGTAAATGCGAGTGGTTATTTGACTCAGCTCCCAACCAACTTTGTGAATAGATTAACGGCGATTTTTTTTTATCGCCCGATAAGCGTCTCACGTTAACGCAGCACGTTAACGCTGATAACGGCCAACCGCTGCTTTTTACATTTCTGAATTTATCAAATAAACCTTTTTTTTTTTCAATTTAGTCATCGCGAATTCCGCCCACTAGCTAATTCAATTTCAAATGTGCCCTCCTGAACTCCTGGCCACAGGTGGCTACAGCATAAGAAGCTTGCATAGATCATGATGAGCCCAGTCCATTGACATTTGTGCCACTGGGGAGCCCTATTATCTTCTTAATATGTATTTTTTAATTAATCAATGTAGTACGACCCATATAAAGGTGATTTATGAATAAAGGAGAACAAAGTCTTACCTTTGGGATTTCTGAAGCTGTAATAACTCGTCAAGGAACGCTCACCGTGACAAGAGAATCATTTCAGGCATTTTCTATTTTTCTGTTTTTACAATTATCTTCTACACTTTTAAAAAGGATTCAATTCTGGTTCCCTAAAGAAACTTCCAGTAAACGTTTCACACCATTAGAATAAATGAGATAGCGGAGAGTGAAGGACCCTTTTAAAATTGACAGAGGCTCCCATTCAAAGCTTCAAATTAGTTAAAGGGCAATCTAACTAAAAACTGTTTTACTTTTAATACATAAATGTTCTTTAATTACTTTGAAAGGTTCTTCACACCTAGGTTTTTAAAAGACCAGTTTAAAGAACCAATTGTGGCACATTTTTTAAGAGTGTATTTTCCATGAATAAGCCTGAATAAGAAAATATTCTCTAATAATTATACAGTTCTATACAAAATAATGTCATTACTATTGCAGCATGAAGCCTGTATAATTGTCCTGCATGTTACAAAAATAAAAATCTTCATAAATCTTCTTAAAAAACAATGATTAATAGACAAACCAAAACTGATTACAGCTTTTAAAGGATATCATCGCACTTCTCTCTGTACTCACTCAGGAGGTGGCTGGAACAAAAAAAAAACATAAACAACTGTTTCCACGGTTACAATGACAAGTCACCCAGCTGACTGAAGAACAGTCTGCAGGTCAACAGTCTTCAGGCTTCCAGAATTATAACACAGGAGACAAAATAACCTATGGTCAAAAGTATTGGGACACCTGTTTTCAGGGTTTGGCTAGGTCTCTTCCAGTAAAAACAATCTTAGTGTTGCACCTTTTCAGACATTTTGGACAACGCCATGCTTCCAAATTTGTGGACACAGTTTAGGGAAGGCCCTTTTCTATCCCAGCATGACTTTGTCCCAGTGCACAAAGCAAGCTCCACAAAGACATGGTCGGATGAGTCTGGTGTGGAAAAACCTGACTGGCCCGCACAGAGCCCTGACCTCAACCCCATCCAACACCTTTGGGATTAGTCTAACATCAGTGCCTGAATTCATAAATGCTCTACAGAATGAATGAGCACAAATTCCCAAAGAAACTCAAAAGTTTTGTGGAAAACCTTCCAAGAAGACTGGAAGTTGTTATAGCTGCAAAGGAAGACCAAGTCTGTAATAAAGTCTATTTATTTGAACGCAGTGTCATTAGTCCCTGTCGGTGTAATGGTCAGACGTCCCAATACTTCTGTCCATACGATGAATGCACAGCCATCAGAAAAAATAAAAGATCACTTTTCCCTTTTTCTCTGTTCACTGTTTGTAAAATTTGTGCCGGTGTGTGTTTGTAAATTGCACAGGTTACTATTGTTTTATAAACTTTGATAAGCAGTTAGAGTTATGTAAACAGTAAGAAATTTTGAATCAAGCGTGGTCAATAGTATATAAAACAATAGTGACATCCACATTTTACACCGGCACACTCCCACAAAAAGCAATAGCCAGAAAAAAATGACCTATGTCTTGTATATACATAGGTATCTACACAATTAATGATACCAGCGTTATTAACCATACCACGGCTTTGGTAACAAAATGTCACTTACTCTGTGTCAATGATCTTCTGTTTCAGTGTTAACAAGGCTGTCATGTACTCCTCTAAGCTCTGGAACACATATCACAAGAGGATGAAAACTTCATAACAGAACAGGACCACAACAGTACACACAAACAGTTAACCATCATACAGGGTATTTTGGACAAGCAGCCCTTGATTCAGTGTGTAAATCGCACACACTGAATCAACCAGTGGATGCAGAATGTGGACGTGTGCCAGAACCGTACAGCAATTGTAATAACAGTAAGACTCCAGACTGGGAATGGCTCTCTCATCATGGCTGAGGGACTGAAGGAGCAGTCAGTTACTCACATAACTGGGATGAGACACTGAGCCCACAATTTGATAGGACAACATTTTTACTGAAGAAAAACAACTGAGTCTATGTTATTGCCCAAGAGCTCGGCAGGAGTGTTTCTGACACGAACGTGCTGGACTGGCTGTTGATGGTGCTGGCTATTAAAGTGTGGTTTTAAAACAACAAAGATGCATCAGATTTCTTAATTAATAGAATGTCCAATCATTCTAATACACCAATACATAGTAAGATATTACAAATGATTAGAAAACGATGAGATTCCTGTTACAGTAACGAAGTTACAGTCTTTCTTTCACCTGCCTTTCTGTTGTTTACATCTACTTTTAATCTCCCTCATCATGTTTTGATTTTCTTGAGCACATTTTACATTAACCCACGTACTATCGTAAGTATAGTAGTATGAAAAAATGTACAAAAAAGTACAGTAGTTTAGTATGCACGATAGAACGATAGTTAACATTAGTTTTATGTGCTGCATCAGATTAATTCGACCATATATTTTCAGCAGACAGCAGTTCTGTCCTGTTATGTGTCAAGTGTAAATGACAGCTCCCCGCCAGCGCTCCATGAGAACAGAAACCCGTGTGTGAGCCCCCCTGACACCCACCCTGTTTAAGACCGTGCAGTTCTCACAGGTTCCCGCGGAGGCTTCCGAGGCGACCCCCTCGGGCTCGGCCTGCTTCTCCCCGGGCATCATGATCCAAAAACTGCCCCCAGCACCTCCAAACACTCCTGACACCACACACAACAACACTGTCTCAGGACACGCACACTCACACACACATCACCACCACGTTTCATCAGGACCCCAAACACACACACACACACACACACACACACACACACACACACTTCTGCCCCTGGCAGTTCCACGCCTGAGCAGAAAAAACTCCAAGGGTTACGCTGTGCTGAGAGGATTCCCGCAGCTCATCTGATACGGAGCAGACCGGTACAGAGACACTCCGTTCACAAAGACTGAAAAACACACTCAGGAACAAACAGAACACTGAGTTTCAACACGGCGCCATATGCAGCCACCTAAACCTGATCAAAACAAAAAGAAGAAGAAGAAAAAACAATTACAGCCGCGCGCTCCCTCTAGTGTTCATCCAGAGAGAGACCGCCCGGACAGACCCTCACACGCCAGGAGACATCCGGACACACCGCCAGACACCAGTAGACACCATACACACATGCATACATAGATAGATAGATGGATAGATGAATGGATATGTGGTTGATACCCACTGCTTCACTTGTTGAATGGGTTAGATGCTGAGAACAATTTCACACTGTGTGCTGTGGTGTGTTCACCTGAGACTATAAGGGACCACTTGACTCAAAAGATAAAGACAAGGCAAGTGAAGAGAGTGGAAAGATGTGTAGTAACATTACATTAACTTCAGGGTTTTACAGTAACTGTAGTTGAGTAAGTACTGTAGTTCAATAGACAGTAGTTTAGTATATACAAATATGCTAGTTTATATAAATATGCTAAATTATATCAATTTACAATGATTTGTTCTACATAAGTGCAGAACATAAGTTTAGAACATATGAAATAATAGTAATTTCTGAGTTTTACATTCAGTTCAGTCACCCACTGTAGTTATAAACAGAATAATACACTTATTATTAAGTATTATATACCCAACCAGTCAAATATTTTGCACATCACAGATTTTAACACATATTTAAAACAAACGGAAAAAATGAACAGGTATTCTTTATAAGACAAAAATAACCTGTATTAACCGGTTGTGTGGTGCTGCTGAATCCATTTTTAGGCTATCCTTTAACTTTAAATGCACACTTAAACTCATTAAATATCTAGCAGTCATCTGGTGACCCACATTATAATTCTAATTATATTAGGTGACTTTTTATAGGTCAGTAGTAATTCATGAAAACTACTCTTCTGGCTTTTAAGGAACTTAAACAGTGAACATACTGTCACTTTATTTGCTACCAAAGAGTCTAGTTTGAGTAAATGTTAAGTAAATAACGTATAAATTCTCAGCGCGTGCAAAAACCTCTGGCTGATAGTACAGGGATTTTATACAGAGACAAAAAAATTATTGATATTATAGAAGTTGTATGTGTTTGTTCAACAGCCCTTGTCAGAATTCACAGACCCCCATTTCAATTGCACTCAAACTCTCTTGGCAATGGCCACTTAATAAGACTGTTCATCCAGAAGACCGCTAATGATCTGGTGAGCCGAGGATTTCTCAGTAGTCCGTCTTAAACCCCGGGGGGCTGAAGAAGTGCCCCTTATTTGGGTTCCATCATTTTCATTAAGATGAGAATTACTGTCCTTCATAAGAACCCTCCCATGATGAAGCTTAAAGCTTCCACTCACCAACCCTGGTCTTGGAGAGCCACTCTAACCACAGTCATCAGTCCTTGTGTTGGCTGGATTAGAGGTGTTAATACTAGGCAAGAGGAAATAGGCATGTTTGACCATTGCTGTGAGAGTTTGATTGCGTTCAGCTATAGTGGAGTATATTGGATGAATAGCTTTGGATCACAATATAATTTCAAGTATCGGATTCTGCTTCTTCCTTACAGAGAATCCAGTTTAGCTGCTCCATGGCTCATGCCTGAGGGGAAGCTTTGTGAAAGTGAAGATTCTGTCATCCGTGAACAACCTCTCCATTTAACCCATTCACCAAGTGAAGCAGTAGGCAACCAGGAACACGGCACCCAGGGGGGATGGTCCCTTGCTCAGTCTAGTGGTCTTAGGAATCGACCCTTGACTTTCTGACCACTGGGTGAACGTCCTAACAACTAGGCTACCAGCTGGCCCACCGGGACCTGGAGACCCCTGCTCTAACACACCCACTTCAACCCAGGAAATGCTTGCCTTGGCCAAATCTGACCGTTTCTCTGTGCCTGTTGACAATCCTATAGTTTTTCCCTATTCTGTGATTAGGAGCTTGGATGTTATCCCTTACAGTGCTTTACATTTTGAAGTACGCATCAATGATATAACTCTGTCCGTGTATCTACATTAAGCAGTATTTGTTATGTCGGTCTCTTACGATCCTACTTTTCTCACACGTGCTTTGGTTACATTTCATATTGATTACTGTAACTATTCTCTCGGGTCTTCCACTCAAGACTCCATCAACTTCAGCTGGTTCAGAATACAGCTGCATGTATCATTATTAGAAGCCCTGGGAACATATTACTCCTTCCAGAAGATGAAATGGAGACAGATGACTGTGGTGACCCCTTAAGCACATAGCCAAAAGAGAAAGAAGATGAATGCTGTATAAGAGTAGGTATATAATGAATAAATTAATATTACTCATTTGAGTCCTGATTTTCATGCTTTAAAATATTTACATTTACATTTACGGCATTTATCAGACGCTTTTATCCAAAGCGACTTCCATTCCCTACCTACAGGGGACAGTCTCCCTGAAGCAACTTGGGGTTAAGGGTCTTGCTCAGGAACCCAGTGGTTCTGTGCTGAAGGTAGGATTCGAACCCATGACCTCTTGGTTTAGAGGCAAGTATCCTACCCACTAGCCCATCACCACCCACCTTTTTCCTTTCAGGAACTTGAGTTTCCCCAAAGCATATAAACCACAAGATAGTTGTTAAAATAGTAAAAATGAGCATCACACTGAACACAGTCTCCCTGTTTTGGGAAATGTGGCACTAATTAGTTAGATCTGGTTTTGCTGAGAGAAGGGAAAGCCAAATAGGCTACAAGGTGAAAGGAAAGGACTAATTCACCAATTGATGAAACCGTTTCAGAATGTGTCATTTTAAGGTTTTAATGGCTGTATGCAGTTGGTAACAGCTTATGTACATCTACAGAGACCAGTCTTGCAAAAAAAAGAAGAAAAAAAAAACATTAGGGGGGAAAAAAGGAAATGCCTCAACATATGATCCAGCTTTGTGCTTTACAACTATGAAGCCTTTTTTCCACTGAACATCTGAACATCAAAGTGGTGGTGGTTCATCCCAAACAGTCTATTATGTCTCTTTGCCAAAGTCATGTGTACATTTCAGTCTCTTAAAACCATTTGCCAGTTTGCATAACCAGAAGTTAGTATTCCAGCAGAGCAGCTCATTTTTGTCTCAAGGACTGCAGGCCTGTAGGAAGTGGTACGTTGATGTGACACATGATGGAATTGTCTGAAAGCTACAGTCTCCCCCTGAAGATACACTGGCAAACAGATGTGGGTATGTTCAACACACCTGTCCAAAGCAGAAGCTACATCAGGTTGTCACAGATGTTTTATTAATCCAGCAGATTTGATTAATCCAGGTTCCACACTCTTGCTCTTTTATCCCACATCTACAGCTCCCTGACAACTTCCCTCCTCACACTCATGCTCACTCTCTTGCTGCCCTTCTCTCACAGACTATTTTATATACAAACACACAACCGCTCTCTTCCTCCACTGTAACGCAGTGGCTGTGCAGTTCACAGGCTTAGCTGTGTCTGTCGGGTCAGTTCTGCTCTGTGGCGTCGCTCTCAGTCATCAGCGCTTTCCAGGATGCTCTGGCTCAAGGCCAGGTCCCAGTAGTGCTCCGTCCCATGCTTCTTAAAATGCTCCCGTGCCATGTTCTCTGTGGGACACTGCTTGAACTTCAGGTCTCCAAAACTGCGTTCTTTTGCCGTGCCCTGAGAGAAAGAATGACCGAGCAGAAGAGCAAGGGAGGAGAAGGTGAGATGGGAAGGAAAATAGAAAAAAAAAAAATTTCTTGACTTAAAATAAATTACACTGATAGTCTGCATTTTTTAAAACTGACTTTATAGTTAAAAAAAAAAAACAACTAATTTAGAATATTGGAAAATCTTAAATGTAACCCTATTTACCATAAGAACCATAAGATGTCTAATTCGACTACCAGCATAAAGGGCAGAGTAAAGCCTGGATTTCAGATTCTTTTATTGACATGAACACATTTAGCATCAAATAAAACTTAGGCTACATATTAAATAAAAAAAGCTTAGGGTACAATGTGACTAGGCTAATAAATGTTAGCTTGTTTGTTTACATTCAGTGGTGAACTGGTTACCTTCTTCTAATCACCAAATGTGGATTTGGGGGCCTCCGTTCAATAAAGCACAGTAATGATGTTGAGTGGCAGTTTGCAGCGCATGTTGTGAGCATTTACCTCTCTGTGTAGCCTTTAGTGCCAATAGCTTTTAAACATGTTTGAATCATACCATAGAGGTTTAAATATCAGATCTGCACAAAATGTCTAACATCGGCTTACAACAGCCTAACTGCACAGAGAGGCGAAGGATTTTCCCATTTTACATAAACCTGGTTTCTTAGTGCTACAATGATCTACTACAAACAAATCTATGAACAAATATTTAAAATTCTTTCAGGAAAAAGGTTTTACTACTTTCATAAATATGCCTTTTTCTCATGTGCTTACCTCCCAAACCAACCAGCATTTGTTTTTCTTCTTTAATCCCTCATCATCTGAACCATCAGGGTCTGACAGAAAAACAATGAATCAGACATTAGATGTTAACTCCTGAAGGCAGGTCCCTTCAGGGCAATTCGTATTCACATATTAATGAACAAAAATGTATATTAATGTATAAGTAAAATGGGGTCAGTATACAGTATATCCCCAAAAAGCTAAAACAAGGCCCCAGTCAATTATTTCAGACCATTTGTCTGAACCACAACATCCAGCCCTCAAAGTACAACACATGGCATCTCTCACCATCCCGCTTGGAGCTGGGCTCATCCCATTTGATCCTGTTCAGCATCAGCTTCTTAAACTTCTTTTGGGATTTTGGTCCTGGAAGAGGAAAGACCATTTTACTGCAAAAAGTCAAGAATGCCAGCAGTGCTTAATATGGACTCACTACACAGAATCTGAAAATTACTGCTCAGAAGTTCATTTCTTATTTATGCCGGCTTGTCTTTCTTTCTCTCACCTCCCTCTACCACAACAATGTTGACGTCTTTGTGTAGCACCACAGTGCCTGTGAGGTAAAGCTGGTTAGCATTAGCCTCCACCTTGAACTTTTTGGCTGGGTTGTGCAGATTTCGGATCCTGCAATCAAGGGGCGAGAAGAAGAAAACAATAAATCAGAACATTTCCAAACTGCACATAACTGTGCTTCCACACTGTTGAGCCCATATCACAACAGATTTTGGGTTTAGAAATTCAGGAAAGTACAGACTAGGTTCATCAAAAGAGCATCTATAACGTCCGGCCAACATGTGTGTTGAATGTCAGGAGAGTGTTTTAGGAGAGGCAAACAGAGCATTATGGTAAACGCTGGGAAAATATAAATTATACAAATCATAGCTATTAATGCCTTCAAACTGAGCATGTTACTTTATGTACAGTCACAAGCATGCCCACTCCTCAAAAGCATTGGATGACAATATCAGCACACAATAAGCAGATCATATTGAATGGTGCAGGGAAGTTTATACAGGCACCTGCCATTTAGTAGGGCGTGGTACAGCAAAATTTATCAAGGTACAATAAAAATGTTTCAATATCTAATATGGCATTGTAAATAGAAATGTACAGTAAGCCTCCCATTTTACATGGATTTCAGTCACACGCAGATTTGTTTTGAGAACCGAACTCAGTTTTACACAGAAACCGCCACAGAAACTGCAAATATCCTCCAGCTTTTTTTTTTTGTGAACATATTTTTCCTGGATGATTTCACACTAGGAGACCTGTTCACCTCACCGCAGTGTCCCAATACTTTTGTACCACAACCCTCTGAGTTGCATATCTCAATGCATTTAACTGAAAGTGTTCTGGGTGCATATGTGAAGTGAAAGTGACCATTTGTCATACGTGAACACACTACTGCACACAGTGTGAACAGCACGAAATTCTTCCTCTGCATTTAACCCATTCACCAAGTGAAGCAGGGGGCAGCCAGGAACACAGCGCCCGGGGAGCAGTGCGTGCGGATAGTACCTTGCTCAGGGTACCTCAGAGGTGCCTAGTGGTCTTGGGGATCGAACCCAGACTTTCTAGTCGCAGGGCGAGTGCCCTAACCGCTAGGCTTTACACTAAAAAAATGTGTTTTTTTTTTTTTTACCAAAACAATGCGTTTTCTCCTGCTCCTGGAACGCAAAAAGGGGGGGATTACTGTAATAGAAAGAAAATATATTTTAAAAGGTTACCAGTGGCTTATTATACTGCAAATAATCATATTTAGCAACTGCAGTAAAGTTGGACAGTATGACAAATTGTTATCACTGTATATGAGTTTCTATAATAATAATAATAATAATTATAATAATAAATTTTATTTATAGAGCGCTTTTCAAGATACTCAAAGTCGCTTTACATCAAATTTTAAAGTTTACAATTTGCAATAAAAACACGTACATACAATCACAAAAAGTTTAAAATTTCATCTCTCTTAGAATCCCGGCAGCACAGGTTCATACCAGAAGCACAGCTTTCATTAATGGTCGTCACCCAGCAGCACAACTCACTTTATGGAAGCGCTGCCTGTTTTTTAGTTTAAAGTTGCCATTGCAGCCGTGCAACTAAACAACAAAAACACAATTGTCTTTTATTTTATGTGATATAAACTAGAGCCCGACCAATAAAGAATTTAGAATACAGATACAAATATTTGTTGGTTTTAAAATCCGATATATCCGCCGAGATTATATATATATAATATATCAGAGGTGGGCATAGATTCATTTAATGTCGTTAATTTCATTGTTATCTTGGCATTAACAGCGTTTTAAAAAGAAACTTGTTTCTTTTATTGTCACAACAAAACAGAGGAACATCAAAATATATGAAAGTTCTGATAAATAAAATGTATAAAAATTAGGGCTGGGAAGTTAACGCGTTAATTAGATTAATTAATCAAAGAGAAAAATAACGCGTTAATATTTTT